>WUAM01000089.1:6079874-6152307 GCA_024336885.1 Actenoides hombroni
ATCAGTGCAGCTCCCCCTTTCTGCATAATAACTTCTGGACTCCTTAAGCCACTCTACCACTGACAGTGGTAGAAACCCTAAAAAATAATTATTACAATTATTTGCTGCTAATATGGTATCATATGAAACAATGCCAAAATATTTAATTAAGAAACAGACCAGTACTGCCTAAGATAGACTAGGCTACTAATATAGTAACGGCTCAATATGGTCTCTGGAAGTCATAAACAGGATGTAAGTTGACATAAACAGATGGTGATATGTGAATGTTATCACATATCAGAAGAGGGAACAGAGAAAAGAGATAAGGGATGGGAACAATTTAGCACATCTTTTCTCCCGATGAATCGAATGTATACAATGTAGATCCTATCTTTCTCTTCTCAGCACGTCAGGCTGTCACATCAGTTTGAACATCTAGTCCTTCAGGATGAAAGATTTGAGGTCTGTGCAGAAGTTGTCTTGGGACTAGTGTGTTTTCGGATGAAGGTAAGGCAGCTACGACCTCCTGTTTCTTCTGTCGTGTTTTACAGCAATATAATAACCCGCAGTGGAATATAGTCTTTGTAGATGATATGTTTTAAGGAAAGTTAAAGGGATTTATGTGTATCCAAGCAGATTAAAGAAAGAAGCTTAAGACAATTTTGTTAAACATTGATCAAATGCTGAAGATAATTTAAGAATATTAGGGTATGGAAACATATAGCCAAAGCAAGCAAAGGTCTTCCCAGTCACAGGAAATGACTGCTGTATTCTGTGTTTGATGGGCTTTGATGAAGGTGATTCTTTTCATGCCCTTCCCTAGACATTTGTATATGATGTGTGAGTGTATGTGTATTACGTTTCTTGTCAAATTAATTTTATATGTGTTTATATTTAATGGCCAATTATATATATATATATATAAAAATAATGACTAGCATGGATGAAGATTAACATAGTAAAGACTTTCTGTTGTTTTCTTTAAAGAATACATTTCCATTTATAAAATCCTACGGTCAGAAAGGGCAAATTGGAGCAAGATATCAGAGCGAGTTGCATGGGAGGCCAGCTTCTCAACTGCCCTTGGCTCTGGTCTGCTTTTTTTGGCTGAACATGGTCCTTTTTCTCCTCTTAGCCTTTTGTTCCCCACAGTCTCTGTAAGTGCCAAGTTCATTGACATAGAGACCTTGCCCGACAGGAACTAAAAAACTCACTCTGCACTTAGAGCGTAAGATCTGCAGTAGTTGGGACAGCTCCCTTGTTTAATCAGGCATTGAAAGGGGATCAGTATCTTATTTTAGGTAAAGAACTCATTTAATAGAGGAGCTTGCAACTAAAGCCTCTGTAAAGGGCTGGATTGTGACACTGAATCTGAACACCATGCAATAATAATAACAGCACTGTTCACATGATACCTAAATGAGCTTTTATCTTTTCTGAAGGCTCACAAGCATGTCTTGGCTCCTTCTGGGTAGTGTGGTGTTGCTACTTCTCACAAATTCTTTTCTCAGTCATTCAGTTGCCCCAGCTACCTGGGTTTGAAGCAATTGGCTGGAGGAGCCAACTAATCTTTCTCACTGGGCAGACAAATTACAGAACGTGGAGTTTTTCCAGGAAGTAGAAACATGAATATAATTTTTTTCCTAACAAGAACTTTCAAAAGATTTTGAGGCGTAGGTTCTGTGGCTTTTATTGCTCAATAACAAGACGCTGGTTGTAGTCTACTCTTTCACGTGGAACAAGCACACACTAATTGTGCAGATGCAGAGACAGCTGTTAGCCAGTGCTCTGCATTTACTTTAAAGAAACAGTGCTGGTGAAATAGAGCATGGCAACACAGGAGTTGTCACTTTTGATCAGTCCAGTAGTTCATCTACATCTGTTCTCCTGTCCCTGCTGATCCAGAGGGAGAGATCTGATCTACAGGGAAAGACAGTTTTACAACGGGAGGTTAATATTGGATGCCTAGCTAAGAAACTTTTGGACAAGTTGTAAAGTACAGGTGTGACTCTGCTGAAAACTGATGCTGAAACAGCAGTGTTTGCATCACTCGCCTTCCCAGTCAAAAAAAAAGAAAGAAAAAGAAGACAAAACTAACAAGCTTTTAAATGAAGAGCATTTTATAGTTATTTTTGCAGCTTTATTTGCTTTTTAAATCACTCTCTCAAAATTTTTCCTGCGATTTCTGTAATTCATATTAAAAACCATCTAAGAAGTAGGATACTTGTAACTGTGGTTACAGTGGGACTAAGGGACAGAGCACTTGGAACTGTAATGCTGCACAGCTGTAAAGTATGAAATATTTTTCCTTTGTTCTTGAGAAATCCTTTTTTACTCTTTTGGTTAGCTATATCTTCTATTATTTTTGCCTTCCGCACTGTTGAGCAGATGGACTAATAATCTATGGCTTTCGTATCATAACTATTTCATCAAATGTATCATGTCGTAAGGGGTTCACTTTTGGCCTCTTTGTCATGTCTGCAGATGAATACAAGTCAAGCTAGTCATTCCTCCAAGGGCGTGAGAATGCTCTCTTATTGAACCTGACAGACTCAGCCAGAGCTGGCTTCTCAAAGCTCTGGGAGACGATTAGTCACTACTGACTTCAATCTGACGTGACACCTGAGTGCCACAGCAGCCCCTCGGTGCAGCTGCCAGAGTAGAACAGAGGAAAGACAGAGAAATCTTTCTCCTTCCTCCCCTCACTTCTGCCAAAGGCATTAACATCACGTAGCTGCTTGTATTGCCTAAAAGTTGGTGCTGTGCATTTGCTATTAAAGGCGAGGATCACCGTTTTGATGATGGGTTACCTTTGATAAGAAAGCAATATATCATTGTCACCACTGCCTGACCCATGATGGGTGGGGACTCGCAAAACACCAAAGCTGGTCCTTTCCTTAGTTAGGAGCATTCAAGTTGCATAAATATTGCTAGAAAGCTAAAGCTAAGCCAGGAATTTCCGGCTTTCCTTTAAATTCCCTAACAACTTGTGCTAAGTCAGAACAAGGTTTTAACTTGGGTTCAGCTCTAACTCTAATATCCAAAAACATGAAAATAATATGTTTACCCTCGGTGCCAGTGGGAAACTGTGTCTCCCTTGTGCTTTGTTTTTATATGGAAAAGCAGGTAAGTCACAACTGCGCAGATTTGAGACAACATGTTTCCTGACACGTATGTTTCCAAGAAGACCTGTGATGCTACAGTACCAAAACTGCTGCTGAGCTGATGCTACAGTAACAAAACTGCTGCTGAGGAGATGGCTTTGCCCCTTTGTGTCTCTCAGCACAGTCGGTGTTCAGTAAGGGGACGCTGCGGTAAAAGCGCGGGTGCTCCCAGCATCTCTTGCAATTCTGTGTTCCCAGCAATGCAACGGAAAGAGCAGAGGCTGTACAGTAGCTAAGATTACTTCCTCAAAGAATGAAGTTACAGCACTGAAGATCAACATGGTATATCCTAGGCTGTTACAGCAAACTGCTCAGCAGAGCTGAAGCCATCTCTGGGTCTGCTGATAACAAAAGTTAGGCAGATGGGCTCTTTAATTTGGGTAACAAAGAGTGTCAAAGGTGTGCAGCTAGCACTTCATCCTCTGCTGCTAAATCAGACAAAAATCCTGAACGTTTTGGGATCCCTTCCTGCCTCATTTAAAGCAGTTTACTACTGGTTTTGAAAATCTGATGACATCTTTTGTTTTATTCTCAAATGCTGATGGACATGAATTAGGAAAACCATTGATTCAACATCAGCCGAACCTGCAAAAGAACCAGGACTCCTCCCTGCAGTCCTACATCTTTTGAGGTTTGATTTTAGGAGCCTACAGTTGCCCCAAGGGAAATCCCCACATTCACTGCTTGAGCACAGGGAGAACGAAGCGCACTAGAAGGAGATAAAACTCGATACCACATGAGTGTAGAGTCCCCCTGACCTTCTGCAAGATCCTTAACATTAATATCTTTGTTTCCTGGAATGCAGAAGACTCTTCATTTCCAGTAGGAGGGCCACTGTACCACATTTTCAAAATCCAGCCCCCAAGACCCACTCTGTAGGATTCTGTGGTGGACACTTCCTACAGAACTTGAGGCAAATACTTTTGTAGGGTTTCTACTGATAATATGAAACTTACCTACGCCAGGGGTATATTACCTTAACTATTTCTTAATTAAGGGTTAAGATTTCCATCTTCAGATTCAAAAGACTCTCTCATAGCAACCATGCTTAAATGAAGGCTGGAAGGTTTGTTTGACAAATGTGAGTATAGTTCATTACAAAACTTCCTCCCACGTTGGTTTGATTAGATCTAACAAAAGTGTAATGAAATGGTTTCAGTCGTGACTGCTTTGACATGAAAACTACACAGCTCATGACCTGAGGTCACAAAAAAGCAGTCAGCTATCACAAATGCCCCAGTGTGAACACTGCTTCTAAACCCCAGTTAATCCATAAATCTCTCTGTGGCTGAAAAACTATCTCTCGCGCTATCATCTTTTTGTAATCCTCTGATGGCAAAGCACTGGGAGATGAGAAAGTGGCTGCATGCTACTGGTGGTACTGGGGCTTAGCCGCTTGGTGGGATTCACCTATTGCTTCACCAGACTTGCTTCTGAAATTCATCACCGTATCCATTGAATTACAATGATTTCAGGGCTCGAATGAACTAAACGAGGCACTTCTTAAAAGCATAAATGAGGCCAAGAAGATTCATCTGGTCCCGTGCCACCTGCGAGAGAAGTTTGTGCTCCGTTTTGCTATCTGCTCCCGCACAGTGGAGTCCACCCACATCAAGTTTGCCTGGCAGCACATCTCACAGCTGGCAACTGATCTTCTGAAAACATGGGAGCAAAACCACCCCCAGCAGTAACAGCAGTGAGGTAGCAGTGGGGAGGAGGTAACTAACTGGCTTTCTCTGTGTTGACAAGCTTTATTTTAGGGGCAGGGGGGAAAAGTCAAATTATGAAGGAAAAAAAATACAAAACCTGTTGTTGCATAGCCCAGCTGCAGGGGCAAAATCCTTGCCAGCAAGTTGTGTTGTAACCCTCATCATTCCTTCTCTGTACTTGAGCTTCACCTTGCCTCTTTCCAGGATGCACACAGCTGTGGGGGGCTCTAGCTGTCATTTCTTACCAGTTTGTAATCAAGAGCACTTACTGAACCTGACAACGGGAATGGAAGTGTTAGTGCTCCCTGTGTTGTCCCCATTAATCTTAAGCACACCCACCCCTTTCTTCACAATTAATGTAACATTACTATGGCTTCAGAAAGAATCCAAGCTGGGGGAAGTCCAGTAACCTGGTTATAACACTGTTCACATCCTGTCAGGCATGCACCAGTGTTGTTGTCATGATCTGGGGCACCGTCACGCTTGCTGGAGTAATTTTGTAAATGAAGGTAGGACTTCCAGGCTTCCTTCATTACATACCCAGAGCAGGGGGGAGGGAGCACTAAATGAGCACTAACCATCCCTATATCAGGTTCTCTACTTTTCTCCTACAGGGTTTGCTTTTAAAACAGACACTTTGTCAAGTCTCAGCAAATAGATTATGCTGGCTATTGGCTTTCATTTCGATCATGTATAATGAGGCCTCTAAAAAGCTCCCCCTTAAGAGTTTTGTCAAAAGTCCTGTGCTACCTGGAATTCTCTATTTTTTAACCAAGTTATTATAAGCAAGCAGTGATTACTTGAAAAATAATCTGTAAGCTGTGTTCTGTGAAATAGAGTTGGAATTTCTTTTTATGGCTACCACTCTGCTTGCTTCATTCTGTAATAAGTCTTTGACTGAACGTGCCAAGAAATGGGATGGCAGAAACGTTACTCTTCATTTTCAAATTAGCTAACAAACAAGGTAACAAACTACAATGAAAACAGAAATGAAGAGAACCAGCCCCCAAAATATCCTGTGGTGATCCCATCAGTGGTTTCCTTCCACTGACAGTGATGCATGGAACATGAAAATGTTGGAAAACAATTAGCCTTCAGAGAAGTCAGATAATGTGTACTTGACACAAATCACTGGTATGTCATCCTGTCAAAGGCAGGTACAGTAAAGAGGTGAAATGAAAGTCAGAAGCACTACCTGACTTTCATAAGTACTTCTGCCATTCTGAAAACACAAATTCCAGACAGTTATTTCTATGTAAATAAGAACAAAATAAATAGCTACTCCGAGGAAAAAAAAGAGTCTGTAGGATTCATTTCTACATTTGCATTTGCTTTAATCTTTTCCTTTTGCCGCTTGTATTAACTTCTGAAGCATCTTGAACAACTTGCACAATTGTTCAGCTTTCTTCCTCCATTTAGCCAGATTATGTTAGCCAGATTTCTCTGGCTTCAAGGAATTGGTTTCATGGGTAACAGATGAAGCAAGGGATGACAAATTAATCTGGAAAAACCAAGTAATATTCGAGCAGGTGACTGAGCCATTCCACAAGACACTGTTCCAGCTTTTCTGGAGCAGCACAAGGCAATAATGTGGACTGAAGAGAGGGGAAAATGCTGCCGGTTGTTTCCTTTCTCTGTTATTAATTTTTCTAAAACATTATTCAGTGCTCATGACTTGGGAAACAGTGTTTATCTGTAGCACATATGGTCCACACTGATACAATTTTACAGCTTTTCTATTATGAAAACACTAGAATCTAGGAACCAGGGAAGAATTACACCTTCTCTATGAGACAGACCAGTGTTTTGTAGGTGAAATAGATAACCAGGTCTCTCGAGGGAAAAAAACCCAAATGTGATCAGATTCTGATCAAAGCTATCATAAACCAGGATAATTCCACCGAAAGGAAATGGAGTCGCTTATGTGACTATAATTGAAATGCAAATCTAACTAATAAGTATTGGAAAAGAAATGCAGGGGATAAAACAACACTAGACTAAACATCAGAGGAGTGGAAATCCTCACCAGATCAGAGGTGGATGATGCACTCCTGTGCGAGCCTCAAACTGCTGTAGAACAGGGAGGTGGGCAGGATGCACTTCCAGACCCAGGAGTGGTGAAATGATCCCAACAGCCCGGAATTAGACACAGGTCCATCTGGACATTTCTGGGAAGGTGTTGCCAGAACTGACATTCGGTTAAACATTTCTCAGCGTACGGGTAAGGGGTTTGTCCAGACACCAAAACTCCTTTGGGCAAAGGATTTGGGATAAGGGTTAATATAAAATACTGTAAATGCAGTAAAAGTTGATTTATTTTTAAAGAAGTGATGTAAATCTGCTAATAACCAGCAGCGACAAGACCCATCGAATTACATTTCCCATTGCCAGCCTAATACAGAAATCTGAAGTTCACAGTTCTCATTTTTTTCTGAAATTCTGCTACGATTTGAATATGTGAATGGTGAAGGCCTTCTTAGCAGTCAGTCTTTCATACCCTCTTTTCCCTGTGTAATTCCTTCATAGTAATGTTAGGCCACCTGAAAATGAAACTGGGCTATGTAACCAACTCAAGAACAAAGGCATTGAACGCGTTGAAAGGAGAGCGTAACCGCTGTTTCTGTTCTGTAGCTGTGCAACCTCTCTGTGAGAAACGCTGTGTTCATGGCTAGTGAATCTGTGAGCCCCGACTTACTGTGCCTTGTGTGCAAAAGCTACCACAGTCTGTGCCTATTCATGCTGTTTGGTGTTAGAGGTTAGTACAAAGTCTCAGGATGGTGCTGTAGTAGAATATCCACGTGGCAGGGAAGACAATGCGGCCGCTACAGAAGGAGGGGAAAAAAGTAACTTTGCAGTAACCATTCATTTTTTTTTTAATCTAGTACAGTACTTACATTCCTAATAATAATGACAAAGTTATACATTTATTTTATTACTGATGGTGAAATATTTAAAAAGATAGGTATTTATGAAAGTATTGCTAATATATTATTCTGTGAACTGCATTATAATTATTAAATTTCTAATTTTCTCTTGCCTTTCCATGTAAGATTCTGATCATGGTCGTTGGTTTTGTTGTTGTTGTTGTCTCCTGTAAGGATATGGTGTTTGATAAGTAGTACTCACACTGCAGTTGCCTTACAACTGCAGCCCAAACCTGGTGACATGGGTAAACTTAATTGCTCAAAGATAGGAAAAAAAGAGCAATAAAACAGAGAACCCTGAAGGCTGGGGTGCTGGGAGCATATTGCATAACCATTGATGGATATCTGCATAGCACCTGTAGAGTCTGTATGACCTAAATGGAAAAATAATCAGACATTTAGTGTTTTTTTATTATGATTTATGAGCTGTCAAGTTCCTTTAAAATCTGTATCCAAAGCCTACTGAACAGACATGTAGGATTTAATTGTCAGCATTAAAAAATAGAAAAAAAACCTATGACTGCTGTCTGTGTTGGCTCTTAACCAACTTTTTCCCATTTTATTCATGCCAGATGCACTGTAAGGTGTCCAACTTCCCCACTCAGGTCACATCAGTGCCCCGATTTTCACCAATGGGGACTGTTTCTCAGTGCGCTCCTTGAACAAATGACATTGCAAATGAGAGCTCCTGCAGGAAGTTTCCTCCTCAGCAACACGAGTCTGAAAAGTGCCTGGCCATAACCAGGGGCGATGCCGACCCTTCTCTAAAGTTCTGCATGCTGCTGCATCTGGATCTGCCACTGGAACCAGCTGCCCAGGTTCAGCTTTGGTTTGCAGCTCAGGCACCATGAGGTAGGAGAAGGCAGTGACCCGTTCCTTTAGCCTTGCATGGCTGCAGCCTGTGCAGCTGAGGGGAGCTTGGGGCTGCAGGCTCCCTCACGCCCTGCCCCGCTGAAGCCAAGGGCCAGCAGGCAGGCACACCTTGCAGGAAACTCGATGGCAGTGGTATTACAAATGAGAAACGTTAGCCCCATTTGGTCTTAGATGAAAGCTCGCCTAGTAGCGCAGACAGTTTAATACGCTGTCTGCACTAGTGGTGTAACAAGCGCGATGTGTAACAAAGGACTGACAGTAGCTGTGGAGTGTTTCTCACAGGAAATTAAACGTTCACCCACACAGAAGTGACAGTGCAGCTCCAGCGCAGCGTGCTGATTTGCATCTAGGCTGGTGCACTGATTTGCATGTGGGTTGATGGGATCAGGCCAGGGTCTCCACAGCCGGCCAGATTCAGTCCATAGGATACCACCACCCAGGACACCATCTTGTGCCCGGTGAGGCATCACGTTACTCATCTCGGCCTTCTGCAAGCGCCCAGCTGCTGCTGCGGCCTTTAGCAGAGCCCTTCTCCAGAGTGGCCTGGTCAGCAGCTCGCTTCCAAGGACATCACACAGCATCAGCTCCCGAGGCCGCCGTGGCGGCTGTGCTACCCGGCAGCCCGCACCGCATCAGACCGAGTCGGTGGCCACCGAGATCGGGCGCTGCGTGCGCGGCCGGCTGCCCCTCGCTAGCGCCCGAACCACCATGTCAGCCGGGCCCTGCGCTTGGGCTCCTCTCCCCCGGCACTCGCAGGCCCTGGCCTCCCGCCCTGAGCGAGGGGCGTCCCGAGGCCTTCCCCGCTGAGAGCCCAGGGCTTTCTGGCTCCTCGGCCGCTCAGGCTGCCAGCCGCAGAAAGCTTTTTCATGCCGGGGCGTGCGCAGCCCTGCCAGGGTGCGAGGCGGACCGAGGCGCACCCGCTGCTGCCCGCCCCGCGAGCGGGGCCTGACCCGCCGGGGCCACCATCCCGCGCGCTGCGGCGGGGCGGGGCCGGCCCGCCTCCCAAGGCACGGATCCCGCGCCTATTGGAGGGCGAGTGATTCAGGCGCAGCCAATAAGAGCGCGGGAGTGCCCCCCCTCCCCTCCGCTTCTCAGTCGGTCCCGGAGCCGCGGGAAACCCGAGCGGGTGACGTCGGTGCAGCGAGCCCTCCTCGCGCCTCCACTCGGCCCTCCCTTTCCGGTCTCTGATTGGTTGCGCCTCCCAGAGCCCTGTTATCCGATTGGTGAGCGGGAGCGGGAGCGGGGCGGGGCCCGGGGTAGCGCGGGGCCCGCGGAGGCGGCTGGCGGTGGCCGTGGCCGGTGGGTGCCTTGGCGGGGAACGGGGCGGGGCGGGACGGGACGGCTGCCGCGGGACCCGCTTCCGTGCCCCTCACCCTCCCTCCCTCCCCGCGCTGCCGTTGGCGGAGGCTCAGGCGAGAGGGGGGTCCGTTCCCGCCCGGTTGCGGGGGGTGTGTGCGGGGGGCCTTCCCCCGGCCCTGGCGTGGAGGAGCGAAGGCCTCTGGGGAGCCCTGGGTTCGGGGGGGTTGAGCTGGCTGAGCTGCGGGCGCTGGCTTCCTGCCGTTACCGAGCCGAGAGGGCTCCGGCCTGGCCGGGCGGGTATCTGCGTGCGCAGGGGGATGTGAAGGCGTCCTCCTTAGGCTTCTCCCCGCTCTGTTTGCTGAGGCTGAAAGCTGCGTGCCAGAAATTCGTTCTTGTCGGTGCTTCGATAAATCCCCAACTTCAGGCGCTGGTGCGAAGGTCTGCAACGTCCGGGAGAAGGTTGTGGGTTTTTTTGCGGTTGGTGCGGTGCCTGCCTGTGCCCTTGGCTCTCTCCCGGGGGGGGGTGATGGTGAGACTGTGAGGTCAGCTATGAGGTGTTAGAATAGGGAGAGGGTTTGTTGCTAGAAGGTACTTAGGAAGAAAAATCAAACTGAGAATTTAAACCGGCCACCGCTCTTCACTTGTTATGACCTTCCCCTGTGGAGATGACTACTAAATCTTGAGGAAGTGGTGGCAAGCTTGAGATGTTGTGAATGATGTAAATGCTTCATGGAAGCAAATGCCGGCTGCTAAACTGGTTTTGAGCTTGGTTTTCATAAGGTGTTTCTGATTCAACAGCCACAAAAAAAGCTGTGTGCACCGTGAGGTATTTCATACGTTGTTCGGTAGTTGTTTAGAGAAAAGAAATAAAAGGCTGTGGCCTTCTATCTCCTGTTCAGCTGTTGCCCAGCTGCAGGGGGGTTATGGTGGGAGTTTTCACCTCGTTCAGTAGGCACAATTTAGACAACTTGTCGTACAGAAGTTGACAGCCATTTTTCAGAGGAAGTCTTATTTTTGTGTTGTTTCTTTTTTCTTTAATTGGCTTCCCATGTAAAGGCACTGGATTTGCAGATAAGAGATATATGCTGACTTTTCTAAACAGCTCTACAAAATCAGGCTGAAGTCCAAAGATATCCCAAACAAAGCCATCTATCTCCTTGTTGTTTATTACATGGGTAACCCCTCCTGCCACAATTGTGCAGTGCTCTTTGTGTTGCCTGACGCTGACGGAAGACTGTTTGAAAGTAAGCAGAGAGGATTTCCACACAGCCCGGAGTGCTTCGGCGTTGTCTCCGCAGTCTGGTACGTACATTACACCTGTCCCCCGGCCTGCACTCACGGGTAGTCTGTAGCTGGTTCAGAAGAAGATTGCAGGTTGACTCGTACTTTGTTGGAAGGTGCAGAATATATGGACCTCCACTTCAACAGTTCTTGGTTTAAGTATTCTTTGGCTGGAACATCCCAGTATATACTGAAGTTAGGAAAAGAGACATTCGAATTTGGTGTGTCTCGGTCATATCACTTATGAGCTGCATCTCCCTTACAGGCAGATGAGAAGATTGGGACTACTGCATGATAAGAGTTTGCTGCAAACCCCACTGAGGCAGTGGTAGGTTTCTCATCATTTTGCTCGTGCCTCTGTCTCTCCTGAAATCGTGCACTCTGACCTTACCAGAAATATCTCTGCTCGGGATCCCTTGCAGAGAAGGACTTCTTTGGAAATACATCTCAAACACCAGCATATCTTTTCAAGTCTAGCAAAATGCTTCTTCCTAGCCAAATGTCATCTCTCCTGTTTCTTTGACTAAAAAATGGCTAAAGGAATTGAAATTTCACTTTCTAGAACTGAGAAACGCACATCGCTTTAAAGTTGCCAGAGCTTTGTTCCTCTGAAATGTCAAATGGGGACAGTATGTTATCTTCTGAAGGGAAGAAATCTGAACATTTGCTATGAATCTGTAAATACTTTCTTAATCTGAAAGTTTACTACGTCCAGCCTTATTCGTTACACTTCTGCCTCCCCTCAGAGACTCTGCATATAGCTTTATTTATTAGCTTCATTGTTTCCTTTTTATTACCATCACTGCAATAAACTTCATCGTTCTGACAGTGATGTAGAATCTGTACTCCTCTGCACTCTGCCGTATTCTCTCAAATAAGAGTGAAAACACTGGTGGTTTCATTTAACAAGACCATTTTTTTTTGTTTGGCCATCTGTTACCATTCTTTGCAGCCTACTTACCTCCCCAGGAGACCTCTGATTAGAAGCAAATTCTTCCCCAACCCCCCACCCTTCTTCTCTTTTTCCTTTGAACAAGAAAGAAAAGAGAACATGGGTCCAAATGGCTTTATACCACAGAGCTGATTGCTTTTTGAAAATGGTGAAGTGTCCCAACTGGCTGAGTAGCTTACACCATCTACGCTGCTATTTCTGTCTACTAAAGTAATATTTTCAGTATTTTCATCTGTATGTCTTTAGGAAAGGGGGAAATAGCTGTGAAATGCATTTTGTAACAGCAGGTATTTTGTATATGTTCCAGTGTCCGTGATGGAAACCCCCACCCAGAGCACTGTGCACCTGAGTGACTGGCAGAAAAGTTACTTTGCTATCACCTCTGGCACCTGCACACCCGGACAGAAGGCAGATGAATACCGTGCCAAGATCCTGCATATTCAGTATGCATGGGCAAACTCCGAGATCTCTCAGGTCTGTGCTGCCAACCTGTTTAAAAAATACGCAGAGAAATACTCAGCAATTATTGACTCTGACAACATCGAGACTGGCTTGAATAACTACGCTGAAAACATCCTGACTTTGGCAAAGTGTCAGCAGAATGACAGTGACAAGTGGCAATCCGCCTTGACAACAGATAACGTGCTTGAATTAAAGTGTGTGCAAGAGAGGATGCAGGCTGGCAAAAATTTCCAGAGCTCTCAGATGGCACCAGCAGATGCCTGTGTGCTAACTGATAAAGGGGTCACTGCGTCTGCTGTTCCAGGTTGTCCTAAACTCGGTCTCTTCAGCAGCGCTGGAGAGACGGAGCTCTCTGCTGGCTCAGCAAAACATGCAAGTCAAGGACCAGATCTCCTTGAGCATCCCTCATCTTCAAAGTCTCTTCAAAGCAGCGTGCCTTCTGTGACCAAAACCTCAGACGCTCTTCCTGCCTCCTCAGCCTCCTTAAATGAACAGGTTCGTGCAGGTTTCCAGGCAACTCCGCTATTTGGGAGTAAAGAAGCGACAAGCAGCGGTGCTCTGAAAATGTCAGGTAGCTGTAGTGATGGACAAAATTCATCTCTTTCCAATCAGTCAGCTGTACCTGCATGGTCCTCCAGTTCTGGAAAAAGAAAAGGGTTCTATGGTCTGGCTGATGAAGGCAGCACGGTGATTCCCAGCCTTCCTCCATGCCAGGCTGCTGTTAGTACAGAAAGCAGTAGTTTTTCAGGGTGTAGAAACAGAAACGAAGAGAGCAGTGTTCCTGGTTTTAGAACAGCAAAAGAACAGCTGTGGGTGGATCAGCAAAAGAGAGCTCAAAGCGTACCCCAGCGTGCACTGGTCTCATCGTATGGAGGTGTAAAAAAATCACTGGGTGCAGGCAGATCTCGGGGTCCATTTGGCAAGTTTGTTCCTCCGGTTCCAAAACCAGACGGAAATGAGAATGGGGGAGGGCAGTGTAAGCCTCATTTAAGAGGAGCAGCAGATCCAGCGCTGCCTGTAGATGAACGACTGAAGAACATAGAACCAAAAATGGTTGAACTCATCATGCACGAGATCATGGACCATGGGCCTCCTGTCAGCTGGGATGACATTGCTGGAGTTGAATTTGCTAAAGCTACTATAAAAGAAATAGTAGTCTGGCCTATGCTGAGGCCAGACATCTTCACGGGGTTACGTGGTCCTCCTAAAGGAATTCTTCTCTTCGGTCCCCCTGGGACTGGCAAGACTCTTATCGGCAAGTGCATCGCGTGCCAGTCTGGAGCCACTTTTTTTAGCATCAGTGCCTCTTCTCTGACTTCCAAGTGGGTGGGCGAGGGGGAGAAAATGGTCCGTGCGCTGTTCGCCGTGGCGCGGTGCCAACAGCCAGCAGTGATTTTCATCGATGAAATCGATTCTCTGCTGTCTCAGCGTGGAGACGGGGAGCACGAGTCGTCGAGGAGAATCAAAACTGAATTTCTGGTCCAGTTAGATGGGGCAACAACCTCCTCTGAAGATCGTATCCTAGTGGTTGGGGCAACAAATCGACCCCAAGAAATCGATGAAGCTGCCCGAAGGAGGCTGGCGAAGAGGCTGTACATTCCTCTGCCAGAAGCGTCAGCTCGCAAGCAGATTGTTACCTGCCTGATGTCAAAGGAGCACTGCTCTCTAAGCGAAGAGGAAATTGAACTCATAGTTAAGAAATCAAATGGCTTTTCTGGGGCAGACATGACCCAGCTCTGTCGGGAAGCTTCTCTGGGCCCTATCCGCAGCCTGCAGTCCCTGGACATCGCAACCATCACGCCCGAACAAGTCCGGCCGATTGTTTTTCTGGACTTTGAGAGTGCCTTCAGAACCGTGCGGCCCAGCGTCTCCTCCAGGGACCTGGAGCTGTACGAAACCTGGAACCAGACCTTTGGCTGTGGTAGATGATTGCATCCTCACTGTTGGCAAAAAACCAGCTCTTTAGCACCGTCACGTATTAACACCCGTGGCAATTTAAAGTGTCTACGCTTCTTTTTTTTTGTTTCTGTCTTTGAAATGAGTCTTCTTATGTTATGCAGGCACATGTCTAGGTCCTGGCCTGAGGTTTCACCAGCTGAAAAGACCATGAGAAACTTCTCGTCACGATACGGGGAATTGCTGAACGCGAGTAGAGATGTGAGAAGCTGAGAAAAATGACAGGTAGCTGCTGTGAAAGAGGGATGAGTTTTGATGATGTTTAAGGGGGATATGGTCAAACCTCACGTCTAATTGAAGGGAGTACTGTGGGGAGTTTCTAAGGCCTGCTGTGCTGTATCGGTAAAACCACGCAGGACTGAGGGCACCCAGGTAATGCTACCAGAAATTCCAAGTTTGGGTAGGGGTTTAGCAAAACTGGGACTGATGGGGAAGAGTATTTAGGGATCATGTTGTTTGGGAGGAGACAGGAGCAGAGGAAGGAAAGGGTCAAGGTGGATGTGGGAAGAACATGCATGGGAAAGTAGAAGCAGGGTAGAAGGGGATGGTCTCGTGTGGCAGTGCTCTTGTCTCGCTGAGCCCCCTGCCACACCACTGCAGTCTATCCCAGCTTCTTATTAAAGACTTTTTCTGATGAGTATCATCACTTGGCTTTGCTTTCTGTGCTGCGTCTGTGTGTGTGGGTGTGTGTTATCAGAAGGGCTGGGCACCTGCAGCTGGAGAAGAGGCCGTGGGTCATGAGGGCCAACCATGCCAGTGTGTTTACACCCAGGTGCTGCAGGGATCCCAGCGTGCCTGTGAACTGTGCTAACAGAACTCTAGCAAACTTGGGATCTGGACTAACTGCCAAGTCAGAGGAAGCGAGCATCTGGAAAGAGCCCAGATAGAAGCCAGTGGCAGGGTAGGGAGGCTTAGGGTCTGGGCATGGATATTGGGTGAACTTAAATCCCATGGCAATGTTTGAAGGCTCCATGCACTCGGCGTACTTGTGAAGCTGGAGAGTGGGGGGGGGGGGGTCCTGCATGTTTTGCTGGTGAGCTGGAGGTGAGGGAGGAGGTGGGGCTGTGTTGGATTTATGTGAGCACATTTGCCGTGGATGTGTGTGCTGATAGAGGTGCTCTGCATGCTCTGTGCCCTTGTCTGTGCACGTGTGTTTGTGTGTAGCTGCTGTTCTGGAGCTGGGGCTCAGCCTCTCTCCTGGCTGGACCCACAAGCCAAACCAGAGGCAGCTGCGTCCATCAGACTAAGAAGGGAGAATCCATCATCTGAGAGTGCATCCCACTGGACTTTAGTGGCCGGGAAGAAGAAATCCAAATGTTGGTCCAGCATTGGCTGGATTCCACTGCTCCTTAAAAACAGCGGTAAAATTCCTAGCTAGCTTGTTTGTGGTGTTCTTACCTAGTCTGAAAGAAATGCACAGTCTTTAGTTCACATGACCTGCCAGCTCTGGCTGGGAGCAGAGCTGCCCCTGAATGGAAAATAAACTAAAAGCTTTCCTGTGGATTCTTTTGGTTGTGTGGCAGAGCTGGCTGCTGTGGTGTCCGTGCTTTATTTTCAGTTTCTCTAAAGCACTTTTTCTCCTGTTGGGGAAAATGCAGACCTTAAAAGGTAGTCTTACTTAATTTTTTTTTCTAAAAATAGATAAGTGCTGTTGAGCTAGTAATTTTTTAAAGCCACTTGGGAGCTAGAAGGCCTACAAGACTGTAGTGAACCCTGAATTCAGAACAGTTTGGAAGACTTGGCATTTCTTGGATTTAAACACAAAAGGTCAGTTCCAGCGTTAGCTTATGTTTTCAGTGAGGTCTGGTATGTATTAGAAAGTGTTCTGCAGAGATGGAAAAATTCAGATGTGTGACATTATCTTTTCTCAGACAAGTGAGTGAAAACCCCACAGGATTGTAATTGTTTAGTAAAACCTAAGTGTTGCTCAAGGGTAATAAACACTTTATGTATGACTAAATCACCTTATTTATTCTGGGAATTATTCTGGTATGCTACGTGAGCATGCTGTGCTCATCTATGTATTTGAATAGTCATGTTTTAACGGAATTACAATGGAATTAATGGAAACTTAAATTTCATATTTACTGAAAGGACCAGTGAGAATGTACGTGGTGGTAGAGGATAAAACAACTCCTGAGACAACAAGGACTGGGAGGGAAACGTGCTGCTGTATTTCTCTGCTGCAAAGTAACTTGTAACTTGTGAAAGAGAGAGAAACACGGCACCAGACAGGAGTATTCTTTCTCCCTCTGATGTTATTCATTACTTTGCACTCTCTTGAATTACATGAACATGGTTTTTGTTTTGTTTTGTTTTTTAGAGAATACGTAGAAATAGTGAAAAGGAACATTAGGTGAAGTTTATTCTTTTTCAGTAATGAAGCAGGTAATACGGCTATCTCTTCAGCCATCTAGCCAGAGTCAGGCTTTGCTGCAGGACTCACAAGTCAGCAAGCCTTCCAATATCAGCACAATATGCATTTCCTAACCCACTATACCAGTGCTGCCCAACAAGAGATGAGATCGCCGGGAAGATAATTTCACAAAATACAGAAAATTGCACAGAAGCAGGGCATGATTGTAATTTAAGGGAAATGGTGCAGATAAATCCAGTTTAATGGATCTGTTTAGTGTATGCAGAAACCTCTCTGCTTCATTATTTATTCTTCTTGGCTGGCTGAATTTTGTAAGAAGAAATGCGGGACTCTGCTCTGGTTTTGTGGTTCAGTAACGTTTGGTGCACAATCTCTTGGCTTCCCTTAAATAAAGGGAAATAATCGCAGTCCTGGAAAAGTGAGGTCCTATTAATAATCAAGGCAATTCAGACTCTTCATTTTCTCAGTGCACCTTGTATTTGAGTTAGCTAAATTGTCTCAGAGAAGTATGAAATCCCCAGATGAATTTTCATTTTTAGACATCTGCCGACACAAGTAGGTAAAAAGCTGATGAAGCAGCAGCAAGGATCATCATCTGGTAATGGCCAGTGGATGGAAACCAGGCTGGCCTCTAAGAGCATTGTTAAGATTGTCCTATTGAAATAAAGCAATTTCTGGTTCCCTAATAGAAGTTAGGGAGCTACTTCCAAGCCAGCGTGTCGTTGGGAAGAAAACCCACCAAACAAAAAAGCTTTTTTCCTATTAAAATGATAATTTTGATGGCAGTGAGGGATTGGTCTTGGTGAACACTTACAAAGACTTAGAAGATGCTTTGAACTGTAGATGTACAAACAATGCTTGCAGTTGGCTTCAAGCTCATACGAGTGTGCATTCCTTTGAAATTTAAAGGGAAAGTTTGGCTTGGGAGAGTTTTGAAAGAAGGCTTGTCAATAGTTTTCTTACCTAAAGAGATACTCTGGCAGGTTGACCTTGGCTAACAGCCAGGAGCCCACCAAGTCCCTCCCTCACTCCCCCCTCCTCAGTGGGATGGGGGAGAAAATAGAATGAGAGAGCTCGTGGGTCAAGATAAACAAAGGGAAATCACTCATCAGTTACTATTGTGGGCAAAACTCACTCGGCTTGGGGAAAATCAACTTAGTGCCAATTAAAATAGGTTTGGGGAGCGAGAAACCAGAAAAGACAAATATCTAAACAACCCCTTTCCTCCCTGCTGCCCCAGAGTCCCCTTCACTCCTGGCTGTCCTACCCTGTCACCACAGGGCTCAGGAAGGCTGCGGTCAGTACATCGCAGTTTCTGGCTGCACTGCATTCCCCCTTGGTTTTGTTCTCTGCTCTGCTCTGGAAACTCCACAGACCACAGTTTCTTCTGGAATATCCATCTGCTCTGCCATGGAATGTCTCCTGGGCTGCAGTGTGGATGTCTGCTCCACCACGGGTCCATTGGGACCATCCACGTGCAGCAAGGGGCAGCCCCTGGCCCCTTCCCACAGAGGCCGCGCCTGCAGCCCCCCTACAACCAAACCTTCACACCTACACCCAGCATAAATGCCTGCAGCAGAACAAGTCACCTAACTGCAGTGCTTCGTGAAGACACTGACATAACATTCCCAAAGACTATAGAGTTCTTAGCCTTCCTTTTTAGTCTTTTGTTACCATTCTTTATCTGCAGAAAAGCAGTAACGTACAGTGCTGTAGCTAGAAGGAGCTGGAGTCCTAATAGTACTTGCTTTTTGTCCCATGAGGTCAAAAACCTCGTATCATCTCAGCTTATACATATGAAGCCAAAATTGCATTATCATGAAGTTACAGGTCTGGAAAGGACTCTTAAGAAATCATTAAATTCTCACCTCATATAGAGTGAATTCATTTCTGTGATTCCTGGTACATGTTTTGCCTAACTGGCTCTTTAAACATTCAGTACTTGTAAAAACCTCAGTCTGGTTTTGGACTTGAACCATTTTTACTATTGAATGTTCATGCCCATAGCAGTGATGGTAAGATCACATTCTGGACTTCCTGAATACAGTATATGCTGCTGTGCAAACACAGTGTGATAAATACTTGACATTAACCATTAGTAAAATGTCTTCCTTGCCTGGATTCTTCTTTAGCAGGATTGATGACGAGCAAAATTCTTCCCCAGTGCCTCATCTCCGTTGCTGTGATGCAAATGTTTTGTGCCTTACCCTGTTCTTACTGCTTACAGATGTGGGGAAATGTTTAACCATCCTGTTTGTAGCAGGTACTTAGCATGGTTGAGATCTGGTGTCATTTGGTGTTACACTACTACCTAGACCAAACAAATGTCACTCTTCCACTCTCTTTCATAATGTCATGTTGGTTAGACTTCTGACCACTTCTGTAGGCTCACATCTGCCCTGCACTGTGGTACCCCGAGCAGGACGGTGCTGGTCAGCAGTCAGGGATGAAAGTGTAGCAGAGCAGAAGGGCTGGGTGCGGGTGCGAGGGCGAAAGATGTGTGAACTTCTCACTGGGGCATGGCGCTTGCTTTGCCTTCTCAGTTTGCAGGTCATTTTCAGCAAAGCTGCTCTGCACTTGCTGTGTTTTCCCATCTTTCCCAGCTTGGATCCAACAGCAGAGTTATGCAGTGGAGCCTTCCTCTTCGTTGCTTAAGCCACTGTTGGAAGCAGTGACACTGCTGCAGAAAAGAGCCGTGTGAAATCTTTGATGTGGCCTTGCTGCTTGGCTGTAGCTGCACTTTGAATAGTGTTCTACAATTAACTGTGCACTGGTGTTAGAATAATTTAATCATTTGTATCTTCAGGAAATGTTGTGCTGGAGTTGTGAAAGACTCAGAGAAGCTAAAATACCTGCCGTGTTCGTACTCCCATATTGCCAAGGCACATTGCTTGTTCTAGAGCGATATTAGCTTGTTTTCTCGTGGTGGAGGAAGATGCAGCAGGAAGCAGAAGGCAATATTCCTCTTTTTCAGAAGCTGAGGGTTAAGGGAAGTGAATGAGAGCTGGAGGGAAGCTGAAAAGATCCAGAATCTGCTTTTTGGCTGGCAGAAAGATGATACAGTGCCTCCTCGCTTTAGGTTACCGGGGAAAGGGGAACCATTGCCATTTGTTCACCTAGGCATGACTGGAGTTGTTAACTGGGCAGGGAGGAGGGGACCAGAAAAGGGGAACTTGAGCTGTGCAAGCTCAAGCAGGGGCAAGGCTGCTGCTGTTGTGGATTTGGTTGTATCATCACAACCATGTAGTTCATCCTGACTTGGATATGTGCAGCTTAGGTGGTCACTCAGCTCCCCTACTAACACCCTAAGCCCTTCTATTTGAGTTGAGTTAGCTTTTAGACTTCATGGGTAGGGTGGCATCTTGTGTTCTGTGGTACTTTTGAACATACCACATTTTCCTTTGGCTGCTGGTGTAGGCAGCATAATCAACTAGCCAAGCCAGAAATACAGCTGGGCTGTTCTGAGGCTTTTCACCAAAGCCAGGTGAGAAAAGCTTCCAGGAACTGAGGCTTTCCTTAAATTGTGCCCATAGAAAATTCCAATTCCAGGTTAGTTTGCTTGCTTTTGGAACTGGAATAGTGCAATCTGAAAGTGGAAACACCTGAAACTGGAACAAAACTGAATGAAAAGTCTGCTAATGTGTTGCTTTGAAAGACCATCCAGAATGATGGTGTATTTACAGTCAGGAATAAAAACAATACTGGTTTATTTTGTTGTTTTTTTTTTTTAGAAGTAGATCACAAAGTTCCAGACAGTGGCTTCAGAAAATTCCTACCTAATTCTTACAGGTTTTGAGTTCTGTACTGGAGGTAAAAATGTAATGAGAGATGAAACTGTTTAGTTTTTCATTTCTGAATTTAGAGGAGCTTCTATGATTTTTTTTGCTCTGCTTACTGATGTTTTAGTAAAACTGTCTTTTGATAACTTTTTATGTACAGCTAGAGGAAAGGATGTCTCTGTCAGTTGGGGTGGTCCTTCCACGTAAGCCTGTTACACAGAATCATTTCGATTACAAGGCATCAACAGTTAGAAATATTACTCAGTGGTGGTGAAGACCTACAAGTCCTTTTCCAAATAAATCATTTTATTTTGTGCCAGTTACGACCAGTGCCTGTTTAACCTTTCAGATCTGATGTAACCCATGAAGTGTCTTATGGGAGTTACCAAATAGCTTGTGCTAATACACTTCATTCAGTATTCTGAAGAAGAACTCTGGCCTTCATTATTATTTAACCTATGGAGTTGGGTTTTTTTCCCAAATACGTAAAGAAAAGAAATGAGAATAGTTGTGAGATATTGACGTCGGGAGCTTGAATGCTCTTGGTATTTCTCACATACCAGTTATTTGTGCTGCAGAATGGATATAGATCTGTTATAGTGAAGAACAGAGCCATGTAAGTAGAATTATCGAGACTCCTGCTTTTTCTTAAAGAATTTTTTTTTTTTCCAGAGAGGGCATGAACTCTGGAAGCTGGTTTCTGCAAGCTGTTCAGGTCCCAGCCACCTCTACAAAAAGAGGAGAAAACTAAAAATAAAAGAATCAACAGAGGAAATTGGAAGGTGTTGTGGGGAAATTGATTACATGTAGAGATGCAAATAAATATTCACATTTTGAAGTTATTTAAGCAATGATGATAATTTTATCAGTATCTGTTGATGACAATGTTGTATAAAAGCATACGTTTAGCAGTGATGGCATAAAAGAAGAAAAAAAGAAAAACCACTTTCAAGAAGGTCACAGAAACTCTGGGCTATCTAGCTACAACTGGAGAGAAGGAAGAGGTAGAAAATTCACCTGTAATGAGAAGGGAGGAGGTAATAGGTAATTTGTTCCCAGGTTCTGTGATTAGTCTGATATTTTCTGAACATCTCTTGTGATTTTTTTTCAACGATTTTAATGATAAATTTAAAAGGTTCCCCCCTTCTTAATGTGGTATCTTACTGTCATGTCATAGTGATTCTTAGAGTTGACTGAAAAAAATGAAATGTGATACTTAAAACATTGTGATATCAGGAGTCATTTGAAAACCAGAAGTTTTGCACCAAAAAAAAAAAAGAAAGAGAACTGAGGGTCAAATTTTCAGAAACTTTTGCTCTCATCTGCTAAAAATATATATACTAATGCTCTGTCTGTAAATGTCTCAGAAGGGACAAAGTTGAGCATGCTGGGGACTGCTCCATTGTAGTTTCATTCATGAAAATGATTTCTCACATGCTTGTATAACACCCCAGACAGTTACAATAGTACAACCCCTTCTAGTGACCCTAGAGTAGGGGTGATTTATACAGGGGAGGGTTATTACTTTTATCTGTGCAACGTATTCCCCATAAAAAAATTAAGAGTCTTATTGCCCTTACAGCAGCAGAAAGGGAGTGACGCCTTATTTGTACCATTAGAGAGAGATGTAGCTTTTGTCTGTAGGTGAGTCCTAAAGCCCTGGACACATCTGCCTGGGGATGCAGGTGGCAATGGTACGGCTGCTTCTCCTCACCCCCAGGCTGGGGATGTCTGTTCCACAGCACTGTCAGCAGGAAAAATTGTGTGGTGGGATACCTGAGCTAGATGAGCTCGAATGCTTTTGCTAGATGTGCATTTAGGACACATATAGCAAGAAAAAAAAAGATGCCTCGCTCAGTCTATCCTATGTAAGGTTTAGAAATCTATGGAGAAAAACAATATCCACATCAAATCCAGCCCGTTTCTAGTAGGAGCAGTCTTTTCAAGGGAAAGTAGCACTTCTGCAACGTTGACTTGCTCTTTTTTGTAGCCTGCCAGCAGATGGAGATCTTTTCCCGAAGTCCACCCAGTTTCTGCAGGAAAGCCCAAGGGCAGTCAATGTTTCCTCGTTTTGGCACTTAAAATCATCCAATATTAATGACTTGTTACTGGCATTTTGTTAAGGATTATTGTTGACTGGTTGGGTGGACTTGGGTTTTTAAGAGGATTCTTTTTGTCTTGGAGGGAGCTGTGAAAATCAGCCTGACATCTCTAGAACTCACTATTTAACAAATACAGGCTTTTTAAAGATTGATTTTACCTTCTGTTTCAGGCTGTATTATTACACTACGGTCGGGAAAGGAGGCAAAAATCCCAATACAGTGTGTTTGTGTTCAACCTGGTCCTCAGTCTTAGGAATTTTAACAGCAGAATAAGTGAGCAGTTCTGAGCAGTCTGCCAGGATGCAGCTCCTGAAAGTGCATTGAAATGGAGATACATAACAGGTACCTGACGGGAGCTGAGGCCAATTAACTCAACAGTCTCAAGTCATTTGAACTTTGTGTGATAGCAACTGGCATTTGTTGCTGCCTTTGTGGTGCCTCACCAGTAAAAATCATTAGTGTGATCGTAACAGAGCCAAACATCTGGCACCACTCTTAACCCAGTGGTGCAGGGACCTTCTCTTGACCCACCTGACAAGAGCTCCAGAAGATGGAACCCCTACGTGGTGGGGAATTAGTTAACTTTCTGGGTGATCCCTCTGCCAACATTCAGCAGTAGAAGGCACGCCTGGCTGTGGTGGATGTTGTAGGTAGTTTTTGTGACTGAAGAAACCACTCAGCTAATGTCTCCAGAGAAAGAATTCTCTGGAGCTGCTGAGGACTTCAGCCCTTTCAGCACATTGCAAGTGCAAGTCCCTGACACCACCTGTGATCATTGATCGAGTACATTAAAAAAAAGGTATATATTCAGATATAGGTGGGGAATATTGCTCTATATTCCTGAGTCCTCCAGTTTCTCACTTCCTTGCTTTGCGGGTCAGATGCTTTGCAGCCAGTTTACATCAATTCCTGGCACTGTTTTTAAAGGAAGCAAGGGGGAACAGCGCGAAGTCTCACTTTCTGCCAACAACAGGAAGCGTACGCTCTTTGAGTCAGGCAGCTTGTTTCAGCCATGCCTTCTGTTGAACCAGAAGATTACTGGACTACAGAGTTGGTCTTGACCACGGTAGCACCCCTCGAGTGGCAACGGTAGAGCAGGGTGGCCTGGGTGGCCGGGGGGGGGAAGCCGTGTGCCGCTGCAGCTCCCTCTGCCAAAGGGGCCGTGACGTCTCTCTCGTTCTGCCCTGTGGGCCTGAGGATGCTGCTCGAGGTGAGCACTGGAGGAGCCTGGGCTGGTGCCGTGTACCACAGCTGTCCTGCCTGCTGGCTGGGAGAGGTGCACTCTTGGATCCCGGGCTTTATTGTTGTGTCTCAGGCGGGCTAAGCGGCTCTGTGGGCTCTGGGACTTTGTTACGTAGCTTCTCAAGACTTCCATAAGTCAATCCACAATCCCTATTTTATTTTTTCCTAGTCTTTGTTAAAATTGAAAGTAATCGGAGGCTACCCTGAATATATAAATACCTTCTCTGAAATAACACATCTTTGCAGCAGCTGCTTCCAGGCCCAGTTTTTGTATGCTGATTGTACATGGCATTTGTCCTAGTCTCTTTTTTTTTTTTAATTACTCACTGCAATATTTTATTTTATTTTATTTTATTTAGCAATCCAACAGCAAAAGCCAGTGGTTTTTACGTCTACCTTCATTCTTCCCAGTGTTTGCCTGATGCAGATGCAGGTTTAGTCTAAAGAAGACAAGAATGAGCAAAGTACAATTTTCTGCAGAAATTACTTTTTGTATTTTAGAGCCGCCCCCCCCCCCAATTTTTTTATATTGTGTAAATTTATTTTCCCCTCTCCTCTGGCACCCAAGCTCTGCGTGTTTGTTTCCTCTAGGTCTCTCCTTTCTAACTGCAGACCAGCAGGCTTGCCGAGGTGTCTGTGGGGCTGAGTGCCCCCCTCCTGAGGTGTCTGGAGGCTAAGACTGGAGGGAGGTGGCTGCCCCTGAGGCACTGCCTGCTTTCCTCCTGCACAGCCCTGTGCCCGTGCTGCAGCCTGGACACTCGAGGGGCTGATGGGCTTCAGCGAGCGCTGTCCTGGGCTGAAGGTGCCAGGCGTGCCCACGCTGGGGAAGGGCTCTGACAGGCATGTCATGAGGCAGTCTTGATGAGAGAGCTTAGAAAGCAAGAACCCTGCCAGCCTACCTATGACAAACCATTCACGCTGCTTTTCTGGAGAAAAAGCTCCAAGGATGACCTCAGAAACCACTGAGAAAGATGGGCTGTGTAACTTCCTGTGTTGGTGCGAACCGGCAAAGGGACTTGGGCCTTTGTCCCTGCAGGCCTTTGGGAGAGGCCCTGCCGGGAGCTGCCGGACGGGACCGTCCTCCCGCTTCTCACTGCCCTGGCGACTTCACCTTGCTTAATATCAGTGCAGCCCAGGGTCTGACAAAAAGTGAGGTGTTGGTATAATTACAATATTCATAATATAAAATTACGGACGTGGCCAGAGACCTAGTAGCAAAAGTATGCAGCACAGTAAGATGTGGAACGGAACGGGTCTGGAGTCGAATATTTCTCTAATCACAAAGGAAATTAGGCAAGCAGTTTATTAGGAGAAGCAGAACCAGAAGGAAAGCTTGTAGCTTTCCCCCTCGGCGCGTACGGTTTCTCCAGAGAAGCTGCGGTGATCCTGCAGAATTTGACAAGGAGGGTGTAACAAGTCCTTCCCTATTTTCTGGAAATCCCACCCTCTTTCCACAGCTTATCTGGAGTTTCTATTTTGCACGCTGGTATTTGCACAAAGTTTCCAGCGAGCCTTTTTTCTGTTGTAAATTAGCCTGCTAACTAAAGCAATCACACGTTTCTTTTTCCTTCGGAGCATACTATTTTCACATGGCTACTGCCATGCTGGTTTTTTTGTTTGGTTAGTTTATTTTTCCTGTGATAGTTGGGAGGGTAAATAGGGTGCTTTTTCACTGCGGTTTTAAGGCTTAGAACAGCACCCCGTTTTGTTCAAGCGGCTGGCTAGCAGAAAACTGTTGTCGGAGCAGCTCATGATGTGTGCCCAGGCAAGCAGAGAGGGCTGCGGTGCCGCACACCAGGCAGAAGGCCCTTCTCCCAGTGCTGGGTTCTTTTTAACCCGTGCATCATTTAAAGACACTTGCAAGGCAAAAGCTGTCAAACTTCAGCACCTGATCAGGGAAAGGAGTATATATCTTTGTATATTTGGTCCAAAAGTTCTGTAAATGTAGGTTAAGGGTTTCAGTGACAGAGAAGTGGAAGGAAAGCTGGCCGCCGTTGGTTAAAAATATGTGAATTATTGAATATTTTGAATTAAACACACATACAATTTGATAGAATCTAAATTCTTAGAACTGTGGTCCTTTTACAGCTCTTAGGAGTTAGTGCAAGGATCTGCAAATAGGGAGTCTTGAGTTCACCACCTGCTGAAGAGGAAGCCCAGTCTGGGACTGGAGAATAGGCAAGCGGTGGAAGGCCTGGCTACTGATCCTGATTTTGTTAAAACCTCATTGCATGGTCTTGCACAAGGAATTCAGGCTGGTTTTTCGTGCTGCAGTTTCCCTTTCAGGGAAGGGAGAATAATGTAACAGTTTCACAGTAGTGCTGCTGTCTACCAGCTTTTCCAAAATTCTATCTTGGATTTTGGAAACTATAGAATAAATTTAAACATAATAGGATTAAATGATATTCCTTTTTGGTTCAGAGTTATTTCCACTTCCTTTAATCTCACCCCTACCACCACTCAACAGAGCTACACGGCTCCTATATTTGAAACAGAAATGGATATTCTCCAGAACTATGTGTCTCTGGAGACTGTGCTATTAAGGAAAGATAGTTTTTTTTGTTTGGTTTTTTCAAATTAACAGCAACATGGAAAGAATTGTTAAAAAGGATTTACACTGTGTGGTTCTCTGCTTTGTCAGGTATTGAAGAAAAAGGAAGTGTCAATGTATAGCGAGAACACCTGCGTTGGCTGTCTGGATTTGGCAGGGGAGGAAGTTGCTAAAATCCAGACAAAAAACAGTTTTAGTTAACAAATGATTTTATATCTAAGGCTAATCAAGAGAAGTGGGCAATTCTTCCATAGTATAAAAGGCACTAATTTGGTCTTTTCTTAATTCTGTGGTAATAACCCTTATGGTAGAGAGAAATTTCTTCACTGCTGTACTTGATGTGTTAATTTTTCCACCCAATCGTCCACCTTTCATTTCCCTTTTGGTCCTCCTATTAATTCTGGTACATTTGCCCCTACCTTCAATGACCAAATTAGGACTTCTCTATCGAGAACTATTTAACAAAACTCAGGCAGATGCCTATAGTCTCCTCCTGGTTTGGGCTTTGGAATTCTGCTGAAAATGCTTAATTTTAGGCTTCTTAGTCTGTTAATATATGCTTTTCATTGTCTTCCTAAAACCACTCTAGCTTTTTTTCTTGTGTATTTCTACTCTGGCTGCTGACCAGAACTCAATCTTTGTTTAAAGGGCAGTTAAATGCAGTGGAGTTGTGACTTGGGGAGAATCTGCATGCTGCACCTGCATGACCTGCAGGGTCTGTGAGTACCATGTGTTCTTTAGCAGCTGGATTATTTTCACTTATTCGGGTTTACTCTGATTATTACAGTAGAAATTTTCCTTTTGGGTTCTATCTTAATATCACCGTTAGACCTTCTAAAACTGTTTTTTGTTTTAGCCAGCTTACACTTACAAAGGGATACTGAGACAGATGTTTCCAAAGCAGAAGTAATCATTCTGTTTTGTATCAGAATTTAATGAGTCCAAAAAACCCCTGCATACATATGTGTGTAAATGCATTTCCCATGTGCATTTGCTAGACTATGCAAATAAAAGACTATATATATTATTAGTCTAGAACTAAGTGACTGGATGCAATGCAAAAATAAAGAGTTTGTGAATGTTTCAGAGTCAGACTTGTGAGGTGGGGAGGTGCATCGCATATGTGCCATGCTAAAAAAAGTACCAAAATTCATACAGCAATGCTTCTGTTAGTGCCTGCACTTATGTTTTTGGCAAGTATTTACTCCCTCTTCTTTTCCTCCAACACAATGGAGGGTGAGCCTCTATTCTCTCCCATGGCCGTGCTCAGGAATCTCCCTAAGATGAGAAATGTGCTTTTTTGTGTAGCACAGCTATCAGTGAAACAAAACCAGAGTGTCTGAATCCAGACTTAAACCTCTCTTAATGTTAAGAGCTCTTTGGATCTCTGTTTTAATTCATAGGATGGATTAAGGCCGCAGTGTACTTAGTTCTTGCCAGTGCAACAGGAACACTATGAAGTAAAAGCTGCAGTCAAATAGACATCACTATGTCCTTTGAAAGAAGGGAGAGAGGAGTAGAAGGAAAAGAACCCATCATTTACTTGTCATACATCATATCTACATGCTAAACTGCCCCCTCAGTATGGATGTTATTTTCCCAGAGTTTTTAGTGAAGTTTTTTTTGTGCAGCACTGGCAGGTGCAAAAGCTCTGACCGGCCGGTGAGGCTTTGCCATCGGAGCCTCCCCACCCATGCAACGGGGAGAGATGCTGGGCTCCTCTCAGGCTCTTGGCTGTGCTCTTTGTAGTAAGGGGCTTACAAAGGGCGTTAGCCCAGGCTGGTAGTAGGCTCACGTCCAGGCTCTATGAATTCCGGTGCATGCAAATAGAGGTTATTAGTTCAGGCTCAGTTTTGCTTGTTGTTCACAAGACGATGTGACGTTTATGGGCTTGAAATTAGGCACTAAAATTTCAACTGACTGAACAGAGATCAGGGTTTTGGGCCCAAAAGCTTCAGTAGAGACCTGCAGAGTCCTGCCAGCCTGCATCACGGGTTTCCCTAGAAGATAGCTGAGAGCAACCTCAGGCAAAGACTAGGTTCAGAAGTAAAAATTTCATCGGGTCGAACACTGAGTGGGAAACAAGAAGTGAAAACTGTCAACTGTGCCCAGATCCATTCAGATCACTTCTAGGGACAGTTTTGATACCAAATTATCCTTGTTATGCAAATTTCCTCACCAACCGGCTGGTTCCCAGTTATGCATGGGGAGAAGCGGTGGCCACATCTGCTTCCCGTTTTGCCGTTTCAGAGACGAGCCATCTGTTTGGCCTCATCCCGAACAGCCTGCTTGGTGCTGATTAACTTCCTCACCCCGCCAGCCCCAGGCTCACTGTCTGCTGCAAGGTGTAGCTTTTTTTTTTTTTTTTTTTTTTTTTCTTCTCTAACTGCTTATAAACCAGAACCTTCACTTCTCTCCCAAGGGACAGGAAGGCGTTGGTTTGTGTGATTTGCAGCCAGCAGCAGCACCAGCAGCTGCCCTCTATCACTCACATGTTCGTACGCGTGGCTGGGACAGATAAACCAGGGAATTGTTCCATGTCCTGGGACCGGAGCTGTAAGACCTCACTTTACTTAAAAAAAATAAATAAAAAAAAAATAGTAGGTTGTAATGCTAAATGCAGAAAAAGTCTCACTGCAGTTAACAGAGATCAGTTCATTTAGCAAGAGCGGGGCTTCAGGCACGGTCACTGCATCCTTCTTTTGTTTGCATGTGATGCACTCCTGCCGTCTGAAGCTCACCTTTGGGTTTCCCATTCCCGTCTATCCCGTTTTCAGTGAAACCCTGCAAGTTTTTGGCTGGCCTGTGTTCTGAATACCTGTCTCTGGTGATGATGGCAGGATTTCAGAAGCACTGCATGCCTGCAGGTGCCAGGGACTTTAATGAGAACTCCATGTTCAGCAGCCCTGACAATTCAAAGTCTGTAGAGCCAAAAAAAAAAAAAAAATGATGCATCAAAAATTAAAATTGAGAAACTGGGCTAAAGGCTCTCCTGTTAAGATTAGAGATTTCTCTTGCCTTCCACAGGCCAGGTCTGAGGGATTTTTGTCTTTATGAGGCATTCAGACCAGGGTTTGTTCTCGTGCACCATTCTCCTTCCAGACAAGCAGTTGTCTGTGTTTCACGATGGTGGACACGGCCCGGCTGGCCCACAGCAGGGGAGATGCCCTGGAGCTCTGACCCCCAAGACAGGCAGGAACAGATTTTTCCAGAAATCAGTTTGGTTTTCCAGTTGCAACATTTTCAGCTTTCAAATTGTTGCTGCTGAAACCTGAAGCTTTCAGTGAAAGCTTCTGCTTTATTATTGACCATCTTCCAAGCTGACAAAACCAGTGCAATACCCTCAGTGTGCTGGCAAAGTCAGGAGCCTTTCTAACCCCTTTTCCACAAGTAAGATGCTGAGTGATTTCCCCCTCCCCAATAAAATAGGGAATTGTTACGTTATCAGATTTGTGTGCCCCGCGTCTGGCTCCAAGTTCTCATTTTGGTATCTACTAAAAGAATCTTGTGTGTTTTTTTGATTTCAAAGACTAGGAAATGTTGGTCGCTGAGCACATCCTAACGGTGTTTTGGTGTTTAGTTGCTTGTATATGGATTGGGAAGGCTGTCTGGCCACTCAAGACTGAAAATACTCACCCCTGGTAGTTGTATGGCTGTGTAACAATTCGTATCTCGGCACCTACAACAGTTTCTGACATCATTTAATCAAGCTATTGGAGTAGGGAAAAAATATAGTGATTTCAAGAAAGAATTTGCAATGTACTGAATAGATACCCAGAATAGAATTTTAGGTACACGGACTGTGGATGTCTCTGCTTTAGTTCAAAGACTTAATAGCATTGATTAAGACTACTACATTTGGTCTATTTTCATTATTATTAATAATATTGAACAGACCATATTTACTTTGCAGGAGAGTCACCCGCTGAAACAGAAGTTTGTAGTTCATTTCATTTACTGGGGCCTAGCTGTGATGGTGAGCAAAGGAATTAGGACATTAAAAGGTTTCTTATAAAAAGCAGTCATAGTTTATAATGAAACCATAGCACAGTAACTTAAGGAAAAAAAAAATCTGGATTTTGGGAACTTGTAAAAGAACTGCGTGCAATACGATGAGAGTTTTGGGTTTTTTAATCTCATTTTGTTCGTAATAATGCAGCTTTACAAAGGGAAATATTTCTAAAACTTTGTAAGTGGTGCTTTTTCCTAAGCAAAGCAGTGATTCTTGTTTGCATTAATATGTGATGTGAAATCTACTGTGCTGGAATCTGAAGGAAACAGGGACACCTGCAGAGACATCACCTTTGTTACGGCAAATAGTAGAAATAATTTCTCAGCGTTTTATTTTGAATTACCATGCCTCTACATGCAGAAGTAATTGTGTTCTGTAATGACTTCAGCCAGCTGGTGGGAGGGAAGGGTCAGAGGAGAGGGCTGCAAAGGAAGCGACCTTCTCAAAGGCAGCTGCTCACAGGAGCTGTGTGAATGGCGGCCTGCGAGGACAGCAAGGCCCAACTCGCCGCGCCGCGGGCCGGGGGTGCGGCAGCAGAGGCCGAGGCCGTGCGTGATGCTCAGCACCCCCTCCCTGCCCACGGCGCTGTGTGCCTGCCTCTCACTGTGGTGATGCTCAGCACCCCCTCGCCGCCCATGGTGCTGTGTGCCTGCCTCTCACCGTACGCTGCCCACACGCACAGAGTCACCACCCCCACGGAAGGCCTCCAGCTCTACCCGGTGACTTCACCCACCAGTACAGTGACAGAAACGGGCCAGGGTTTGTGTTTGGCTTTTCTACCATCCATCTCTTGTCTTAAAGGATACATCTCACTTTGCAGACGTAATTTAGCAACATTTCCAATTTTTATGAAATTTACTTGTTTTTTTCTTTAAATACAATGTTCTCAAAGAAAAGTGAGGTTACAATATAAAATCAAAAAAAGGTGTGTAAATACAACTTTCCTATTAGAAAAGGCTGTGTCTGGGAAGCAGGTTTTTTTAGCTTTTTTTTTTTTAAAAAAAAACCATACATAAACTTAAAGCCATTTTGATGCACACACATACAACACCCTATTGTCATGCCATCCTTGCATATTTTCATAAATAAAATTATTGAAACACTTGTTTCTAAACAAATGGAAGATGATTTTTGTGCAAGAAAGAAATACCAAAAATAGCAAACCTAAAAAAAAAAAAAAGACCCTTCGTGAACGCAGAGCGCTGTTTGCTCCTGCCTTTAGACTATGCCCTCTGATACGCTGTGTCTTAATATATTTACTTATACTACGTTACTGTTTAATATACAACATCAACATATTCTGTTAGAGCATAAATAAGAAAACTTCAGCCTCAGGAAACAAACCCACCGTGCCTCACCATGTCAACTGAACCATTTTATATAGCGATAGATATATACACACACATACATATGTATATGAACTGTTAATGACACACAGGACCACAGCTAGGGCATGTGCACACTGACCAGACAAGTGGCACTGGGACTCGTACACGTGCACGTGTGCGCAGAGATGGTGCCAAGGCGGTGAACCTACCCAGGAGTCAGAGATCACATTTAAAAGCTAAGTTCAAGGCAGTCTTAAACTCCACTGGAGCTGTGCTTCTTTACACAGTTTAATTGTGTTGGATTTTAGTAAAATAAAAGGAACAAAACCACCTGAGTAAGCTTCTGTCCCCCTCCCCTTTATAGTTTGGGGGAGGGCCTCAAAATTGAGGGTTAAAAAAAACAACCCACTATGGCATGGGGTATAGCAAGGCCTAAATCTAGGAAAGAGCTGTAAGAGCACTGAAAGCAGAATGGTTCCGTACAGCCGACAGCTGACTTCACACAGGACACTGCAGCACGGCTGGGAAATTACTTTTTGTCCTTTCTTGGCTGGTATGAATCAAAAGTGGAGAGGCATAAGAACAACGGAATGCATCCCTACCAACCATGAAACAATGAACCCATTTCAACTTTATGCAAAAAATTAGAAACCAGAAAGTCAGCTCATCACTGCGAGCTCCCTTCTTGGAGATCCTCTTCAGGTCAGTCCTACACAAAATATTTGGTAACACCTCACTGCCAGGTAGAGTCTGTCTCGAAGCTGAATCTGTAGAAGGCAGCGATGAAATAAAAAACCCCACAGTTGAGGCATGAAAGTGGCCAGTGATTCCTGGTGGATTCCTTGTGCCCACCCCCCTGCACAGTGTCTCGGGCCGGAAAGTGGCAAGCAATAATGTCTCTTAAGGCAACTGAGTTATAATGCAGGAGCAGAGGGGATCACCTTTGGGCCTGTAGTTTACACTACTCATTTTGGCGGGGGGTGTGTGTGTGTGTGTGTGTGTGTGTCATTTGCCATCCTGCACATACTTGCCTGCCTAAGGTGTGCTAGCACTTGGTGTCCACTGCTGTGGGTTGTTCAGCAGCCTGTGGCCGTTCACAGGCAGCATTCACAGCCGCTGACCAAGCTGCTCAACGGGCAGGCGTGCGTGCGCCGGCACCGTACAAACACCCTGTGCCCACGTGCCATGTGAAATGTCTCACGGTTGGCATGAAAAGCTAAGACGTGAGACTGTAAGAGCATATATTTCTAATCACTTCATCAGTATCTCCCCTCTAACTTGTTGTTGCTCCTGACTTACACCTGCAAAAGTGAAAGCAGAAGAAGGGACTGTGCCCGCCTGCAATGGCATGTGTGTATGGGAACTGTGACTCAAATACAGCTACACACATCAGGCCACGCTGCCCTAGGTACAGGCACCCATGGCTCCAGCAACTCTCTGCTTAAAGAAACAGATGTGCTTGCAGGCACTGGTGAATGGAGGACATGGCACTGTGTGCCAAGGCCGCTCGTCCTGTTGGTTATATGACTGTGTTTGTGGCAGCACAGCCATTTCTTATGCAGAGTGCGAGTATTTCTAGATTAAGATGGGTTATTTTTATGGATGTTGCCCAGGAAGTAGTGCACCGGTGCGATGACAGCTGCAAAGATTGATCTTTTTTTGCCCAGTCTTGAAGTACAAGGGTGTTCAGGGAGAGAAATGAACTATTTGGAAGAGGAAGTTAAGGAGAAACTTTAAAAGAAAAGGCTTTTTTTTTAGATCAGCTGTATTTGGGGTTAATTTCTATTCATCATAGAAGTTTTTACTCTGATTGAAGTGACATTATCTGCACTAGAACCTGCTATGGAGAAAGCTCTTGGTGGACTTCACCGTGCTCTGCAAGGTGCTGCAGCCTCTGCTCTTCATTCAGCAAAACACCATTTATTTTTCTAACCTTAAGATTAGTTTCGCCGAAGTAAAAGTAACTAAAGCACGTGGTGAAATGATTTGTTGGATAGGAAGTCAGAGCTCTCAGCACCTTTGTGGGGCTCGGTCCCTCATTAAACAGTGAGTGCCAGGAAAAAAGGAGAAGGCTACAAACTTTGACTGGCTGGCTTAATGCAGCTCAATGCTTTCAAAATAATGAAGTGCTTTAAACACTTACGTAGAGCCACAATATCTACAAGAGACATCTTCTGTGCAAGAAAAATGGGATTATTTTTTCTCATATGTCATAGAGGGACATTTGGTTATTTTTCCAGGAAGTTTAAAAAGATGAAAAATGTGCATAAGGAGACTTTCCCCACATGTAAGTCTAGCTAGTGCTTTTCTCAACTGTACATTGTATTTTTCTAAGTAACTAAAACAAGAAAAAAAAAAGAAAGAAAATTTAACTACATTGTAACTTGTTTATGCAGAGAGAGGAAGGGTTGCTTAACTAAAAGTGGGGTTTTATTGGATAGAGAGACAAAACATTTATTCAAAGAGTGAACAATAACCTTTTTTCTATACATTAAATGCAATTCATACTTCACAGAGTATATTACAAGGGTGTTTCTCCTGTCGTTGCCATACACAAACAAGGCACGCCGTGATGTCGTTACCAGCAGCACCACTGCAGGTGGAAACGTTCTACCTCTCACCGCCAAAGCAACTCGGAACCCTCTGTCTGGGGGGGGGCCCATCCCACCCCAGCTGTCTGTGAAAGCATCTGATGTGGGGCCCCTTCGTCTTTAGTTGTGTTTAATCTTCCCCAAAGAGTCAAATAATAGCAGGAAGTCAAAAAAACGTACATCTGGCGTAAGAGGGTGTCGAGAGAGAGAGCTTGGCCACTCCTGCCTGCTGCATCCTTGTCTGCGTGCTGCATCCTGCACATGGTTACCAGTTTTGGCAAAGGAGGTTTGCAAGAAGCATCAGGTAAGGGAAGGGCTTTCACCTATGTGACTACAAAAGCTCCTACTTACATTACTAAAGGTTTTTGGTGATCAGACATTTTCGGTAAAAACGTTTAGTACTCATTTTAGAAAACTGAGTTGCAATGCATGCTACCAAAAGGAAAAAATCTTTTCTCGTGGGAGAAGAGAGCTGAACGTTTGGTTCTCTTGTTACTTTGACTGTCCAGCTGACTTGTGCTTTGTTGCTGTCGTGGCTCGTGCAGCTCCAGCAATGCAGCTGCTGAGGCTAGCTCTGCGCCGGAGGAGGTTTAACTCATGTGGAAACGGTGCTCCCCTCGAGTTATGTGGGAAGAGAATTCGTACCTGTCTTGGCTGTGGTAGCCACACATGTTGCACTCAAAAGGATCGCGGAACCCGTGGCAGCCCATGTGGATTGTGTACATCACGTGATCCAAGAAAAGGACTCGACAGTGTTCGCACTTGTAAACTTTCACTTGCTCCCCATTGCTGCTGATCACTTTGAAAGCATCCTGGGAATTGTCAGTACCTGCCCTCAAGACATCGTATTGCCTGGTTTCTTCTTTTATAGAGATGCCGTTTCTTGCGTGGGGACCTATGTGGTTTGTCAGGTAAATCAAGCCGCTGCGTTCCTCGTTATTGCTCTCCGTATCTGTCGAGTCTTGGCAGCTGTTGCTGGGAGACGCATCCCGTTCGGAGGAGACGGATTTGGCTTTAGAAAGCAGCAACAAGTTTTCCACTGCGCTGTCCTGAGCTGTATGGTTGGAGCGAGCCTGACTGTCCCCGAGGGGTTTGTGGAGCTGATACATGGGGCTGATGACGGGCACCACCTCAGAAGCACCCGGTGGTGTCTGGACAAGGGGACGCAAGGACTCTGCCCCCAGGTAACTGATGGCATTATTAATGGCCTGGTCTATAACGTGAGTCTGCATTATCTCATTCTCCTTCTCGTAGTTGGTGGTGGCATCGTATGGAAGATCGGGCAGACATTTCTCACCTGCAGTGAAAAACAGTCAGCAGTTAGAGAGTTGGTTTCTACGTAATTAAGGAACCAGTCATCATGGATGAATAAAACAGCAACATGGAAGAAAGGAGTTTGATCAAATCCACCTCTGAGATTCACCTGAGGTGTTCACAGCTCTCTAATATTAGCTGATCAGAAAAATGGTTGGTTGGTGGGGTTTGTTTTTTTTAACCTGAAAAATCATTTCAGGTCTTTGAAAAAGCGAATGGATGAAAACAGACTCTGGAAATATATGTGGGCTTGTGGGAGCTTCAGATTGAGTGCTTCATCCTCTCTTTTCTAACTGGACTCCTTCATCTGCTTCCTACAATGAGCTGAGGCACTGGCCTTTGCAGTTAGAGAAGACAGCATACCAGCACACTTACAGTGGCCTTCATGCTTCAGAGCATGAAGCATATTATCAATATTTTTTCCCTAAAATATCATTATTTTAGACTGGAAATTGTGTATTTTAGCTTTGGACTTTCAGTTTCTTACAAATGACCCACATTGGCAATGTGTTCATGCGGCATTTAGGAGAAAAACCAACAGAAACTTAACTTTTCATATCACCATGCCCATCCCCACTCCCCCTCTTGTTTTAAGCCTTGTTAGACCCATTACCAGAAGCTACTCATGTTCCTAAAAATTTTGTGTCACACCGTTATCACCTACAGGAGCTTCCAAGAACGATGGAAAACATTTAACTGTATTTGTAGTTGGAATATATTCTTTTCTATGAGGTTAAAAGCCCTATACAGAGCAAGATTACTTGTTACTTGTACCTTTGACTGATTTGGGGTGCCAGAAGTAAGGCAGGGACTCAATATTTTTTTAAAAATCAGGCTGCACTAATGTATCTCTAGCTGGATACCCTAGTGCTGAATACTGAGTTTCACTACAGTTTCTCAAAATTCCTGGACAGGTAGGACTAAGCAAAACACAGAAGGTAAAAGTTCAGAGTGGGAGGAACTATTTAAATGCACGGGTGCTGATTTTTTGAACCTGAACAGTCTTCTCAGTGTAAACCATCGACGTTATTATCAGGGCCCTAATAAACCTGTGCAAATGCAAAGGGGTAAAAAAATTCCCCCAGGTTCCTAGAAACTACCAGTAATACATTATTCACTGTCCGGATGGATTTTCTAGCTCTTCAGATCTTGGGAAATTCATTGAATGCCGCAAATATCTCTATGACGTGCTGTCACCATTTCCTAATCAACAAGACACTTGCTGGTAGGCCTTGGAAAGTCCTAATTTGTCTAAAAGAAATGCTGATAGGAGCATGGAAATTTTACCAGGTCTGCAGGCTAATTTATCAACAATTTCCCACTCGGTTTCTACTCAAATTGACTATTCAAAGTCAGTGAAGAGCCCAGAAAACTTCTAGCACGACACCACTGCAGTGACGGGGCCGAAGTGCAGAAAAGTCCTGCTGCCTACATTTCCCACAAGATGTGGTTTCATACCAGCTCGTCCATGCTCTGCAGGCAGAGAAAGAAACACTCTGAGCATTGCGTAAGTTCCTGTAAGGGATGTAGGGTACAGACACCTTCTAGCTGTGCTGCACAAGCTTCTACTTCCTCTTGTTTCCTTTCCCTATTATTCTGCCAATTTGGTCACCCCTGCTGGGGTGCATTCTTTTACCCCTTCTAAAAGCTCTAGTTTTCAGGCAGAGTTTTGAGGCTTAAGATTCAAATAGGTGTTGTGAAAGGCTCTTGAACTAAATATAGAAATACTCTCCTAATATGAATGTACACCCTTGACTTAAGAAGGAAAAAAAGGGCTCAAAATCATTTATATTCCATGGGCACTGCAGACCACTGAAAAGTGGTACTGGTCTTCATTATGCACAAAATTTTGAGCATCCAGAAGGCCCAATTTTAATAGCTATTTCTTGGGTAGTATTTGCTTTATGTAGCATAACTAGGTGGTAGTTGGACTGAGACGATCAAGTGCTCCTAAGAAAAAAATTGTTTCCAAGTAGAGTGTCTGAAACAAGACACAAACTTGAGGTAGGCAGGTATCATTTCTATATCTGGGCAATGCAGGTAATACTTGCACTCATTAAAAATAATAGCTCATTTCTGTGGTTATTAGAGCATAAGTAAATTAAACTGCTAATGGTTTGATGCACTTCAAGCTTTGCACCGCTCAGGGTTCTGCAGCAGGTACTTAAACAGTAAAAATGCCCTCGGTGCATGTGGGCACTTTTTTTTTGTTGTTTGTTTGCTTTGTTTTTAACCCCTCTCTTTTCTTTGCTGCCTGTTTTTTAATATAATAAACATGGGTTAATCTTGCCTGCAGCTCTCACTCTCTAGTTTGGATGGCCCGGTTCTGCTTTTGGGTCTGGGAGCTATTCCAGTTTGGAATACAGGGAGAATTTTACAGATAACTGGCTTAATTTGGTGGGCAATCTCACTTTTGAAAGGTAATGAATTCAGTATTGAGAAAAACTGAGCGAAGCAGCAGACGGTTTTTCCCTTATGTGAAGGATGCCATTTGCTCCTTCACCCTAGAATTCAGCACAGGAATTGGCACGATGTGATAATCTACAGGAGCAATAGACATGCTTTATTACTCAAAAGCTCTACTGACCAGCTGGCACAACTCTGTGAATCACAAATGCACCTATTACATGAAGCAGCAGCTGAGGATTCGAAAGGAAAGGATCTGGGGGCTTTTTCTTGTCAGAAAAGTTTGTCCTTTTGAAGGTTAGCAAATTTCCATCAATATCTGCTATTAGTAGGTTCTCTTCCTACACTGCACCCTGACTAACTAACTGACAGGAAACTCTGCCCTCCTAAACCTCATAGTTAAACTGTCTGTCTTTACTGTTTCTCAGGGTGAAGAGAGCAAAGGAGAATGAAAATCCACGGATACATTGCTTATAGGATATGTGCTAGTAACTTGTAACAGTTCTGGTCTCACTGAAGCTTTGACAGAATTAGTATTTCACCTAATGCCATCAGTTACTAGAGTGTCTAAATGAATCAGGTTTACCTCACATAATTGATATATTTTTAGTAACTACCTTTATTACATCTTTTGTCCTTTTATAAGCATAGGCATTTCTTATCCTTGACTATCTCCTGCAAGTGTCACCTATGGACTCGAAAACAAACTTGGACTTTTATTTCAAACCTGTTGTTGCACCTCTTGATGTAGCTGAGATTCCCCTTTCCTCGTCTCAGAAACACAAACTTTCCTTTCACCCTGGTGCCCTCATTGAAGGTATTTCTGTCCCATAAACTGGTCTTTTTTTGCCTTGACTTTTGACTGAAGACCTCCTTAAAGTGTGTTTTGTTTCAAAGACTTCAGTTTTCTCTGATTGTCTCCTACAGAATAACATTATAAATCAATGTGCAGAGAATTATAAAAGGATCTAACTAGATATGAGATCTAACTAGATATGATCTCCCATGGTTTTGTTCATTTAAGACTAACTCTACACAGCTGACAAAGTATTGTCTGTGGATCTCACCATTACAAAACTGATGTAACCACTACTTGATACAGGCATACAGAGCAATGCAGGATGTAGCCTCCATTTTTATAGGTGTAGCCTCCATTTTTTCATTGTTAAGATAAAAATTACTAAGTGCAAATGAGCATAAAGATTTTTACATGATTTATAGAATGTACCTAAAGATCTTTTCATTTAGGTATTATTCTAAGACTTAGGTTTATTTATTTCAGTGATCAGTTTGGGCTTTAAAAGTATACAGACTTTATGAAGGAGTGAAGAATACTATCCAGCCTATGCTCAACTATTTACAAAAAAACCCAGTATGCTCAGGTCTGGATATCAACCAAGAAGTTAATAAAATAACCCTGGAAGTGTGGTCAGATGCTTTCTCAATAGGAAACACCTATTCCTATCTTCAGGTTCTTAAGGCAACTCCAAGATCCTGCCAGATTGTGTAAGGGTCTGATTTATAAGCATTAGAAAAAGACAGGGAAAAGACTTATAATTGATCTCCAGATGTGGAAAATTAAACATGTGGAAATGTATACTGGAGAAGTTTGGTGGGGGTTTTTTGTTTTTATCTCTAACACATCGCTGTATCTGCTGCTACAGAGACAGATAATGCTAATTTAGTAAAACACATAAAATCATAAAGCAAAAGTAAAAAACCCTGTGAGATGTTTCTTGGGTTTTATGTTGTTTTATTTTTTAGGAGACAGCAAACGTTTAACTCTTACCAACAAATTTCTGAGGCATAGAGCTCTTACGTTTGGCGACGTTACTTGCTAGTCTATCCAGCACGAGGGATCTTTCTGACCCTATCTTGCACAGGTCTTCAGCCATTTCACTCTGGTTAGTTTCCTCTTTTATGACTGAAATCAAATGACATCAGAAGGGTTAGGCACACTTGTTCCATTTTAATGGAACTATTGTCTTCAGGTTATTGTTTCTCAGCTAATGTCTTCTAGCTCCCAACCAGCTGGAAGGAGGAGCTCACCACTGCAGACACAGGACAATCCTGACTCTTGGTAACAAAGTCCCTCATGCTGATTAATCTCTGTACATGTTCATGTTTCCCTCAGTTAGGATAAAAACATTACAAGGCGACTGCCTGTATCTAACATAATCACTCCACCCTCGTTCTATGGCCACTCTGCATTTGTGTGAGTAAACGAGGTCCTAACATTATGCTGGACACAAAGCAGTTCATTTTCTCACCCTCCCACTGTCACCCTCCACCATCCCTGTGCACCTCTCCCAGTGGAATTGCCTGTATGATCATTGCTTCTTTAGCAGGAAAAATGGTCAAACTTCTCAACTCCAGCAGTGGAAGATGAATTTCAAAGTGGGATGTATTTACAAGCCTTCTTCCCAACCTTTTTTTTTTTTTTTTTTCCCCCTGTTAAATATATACTTTCCTGATGCAATTTTAGATTTGGAATGACAATTTCAGTTGCTACAGTCACACCTATAGTGGAGCACTGATTTCCAATACTCAAACCTGTTTCCCAGTCTCCTGCTGCTGCTGAGACACTGTAGAATAGAAAGTAGCTTAGCTGTAAGGCTCTAGGAAAGGGAGACCAGTTCACTTTCACTACAGTCTACCTCAGTATTTTCCTGCATATACAGAAGTGACGTACGAAAATGCACTGTCAAAACAATGACTATGAAAAATGTATGGAAAGGTATTTCTGACTTCAAACATCTAAAGGAAAGGTGATACGTAGTGAGATCATAGCACAACTGTTTTCTGGTTATTTTCTTTTCTTTTGGCAAGGGAATCACAGAATCACAGCATCATTTAGGCTGGAAAAGACCCTTCGGATCATTGTATCCAACCATTACCCCTACTCTACAAGTTCACCCCTAGATCATATCCCCCACCACCACATCTAAGCGATGCTTAAACATATCCAGGGATGGAGACTCAACCACCTCCCTGGGCAGCCCATTCCAATAGGGAGGTCAGAGACAGGAGAGAAAGGGGTTAATTTTACATTTACCTGCTACTAGGATATGGCTATTTTTCCTAAACTTGCGAGTTGCTATTAAAGGGAGAAGCAAAAGATGATTTCTGGACTTTGATTCTTCATGCTATTTCAATTAGGTGCACCACTGCGCTGCATTTTGCCTTCTGTACCTGCTGAGCATTTCTTTTACCACGGGTTTCACTGGCTCACAGAACTTACTACTCTGGTACTTGGGTGTTTCTCAACAGCTGAGAACACACTGTTCCTGTGCAATGTTATTTTGGCAATCTACCACTTCCATAAAAGGATGATTGTGAAAGTTTCGTGGAAGATGCAGAATCAGGGTTTGGTGGACAACTGGAAGGAGCAGGTGAAGTGCTCCAGGCAACACCACTTCACAACACCAAACTGAAGAGGACACAACTGGCTGTGAGTCCCTGCTGCAGCAGCACATCCTGCAGTGATGACAGGGACAGGGACAGGGACAGGGAGTCTCATGGAATCACGCCCCAGCCCCGTAAGATGCTAAAGGCTGTGACAGATGCAAGATATGAGCAGACTGTAGTCATGAAGGTGCGGAAGAGTAACGGGCATTGAATGGTACCTAAGCATCACTGAACGAGCACATGCCAGCAGCCTGTGCTGGCAAAAGCTTCCAGATACCACTTCAGGAAGAGACTTACTGAGAATGTGTGTAAGCAGCCCATTCAACAGGGAAACAAAAGATTGGATGCTTAGTTAAAAGCTGAAATGGTCAAGAAAGAGCTGTTTAAGATATAATTAACATTCCATTTCTAAGTAATTAAACAGAGGGTAAGTTATGTATTCAACTTTCAGACTTCTAAAACTGCTATTAAATAAAACAAGGGTAAATTGAATTATATACTAATTTCCAGCCTCTGCTATTGAAAAACCCTGAAATTTGCTACCCACCTGATAACTATTTTTCTGTAATTTTTTGTCTATGAACTGAAAAAAATAAATAAATTTATCTTTCCAAATGGCAATCCACAAGTGACATGAAGATTGTAATTGACCCTTTTAAGACTTCACGAACTATTTCTGCTGTGATTTCAAATAGGGCTGGTAAGACTTCAGCACACTTCACTCAAATGCAAAACTCCAAATAATAGCACTAAGAGAAGAAGTTCACATAGACAGTAAGATTCCAGTCCTCTAAGAGTTTCACCACTAAATTTAGCAGGTTCCTAATTTCATGATAAATCTCCTCTTAAAGAAAGCAAACAAAAGTTAAAATATAAATACACTATCTCCTCCTTACTTCTCTTTGATGGATCTTTCTCCTTTTAAAGTACTTTCTCAAGTATATTTGTTAGATTTACAAGCTGATGGAAAGCTTCTGTCAGTTTAGGTCCTTTCACCTGACTTTTTTTTTCTATGTGTGCTGCACAAAGTATTTAAAAAATGCTGTAAAAAGCAATCCCACTGTAGAAGAATGTCAAATCAGACGTCCTAGCAGCTTTTTGTACCAACTTTTTCAAATCTGGAAAAAAACCCAAACACCCAAGTTGTCTGAATTATGGCTCTACTAGCTGCATACCACACCCTGAAATATTATAAGAACAGTGGTAGTATAGTTACTTTCTTTTCTAGACACAGTGTAGAATGCTCTAAAAATCCCAGAAGTACACCCACTCATTCTCAACTGTTTCACTGCACGTTTTCATCCTCGAGTTTATGAGGGAAATAACATAAATATGGCAAAATGGTACGATGGCAGCGAAGTAGAATAGATTAGAATGCAAAATATGAGGAAAAAATGCAGGAAAGTTTCATTTTTTAGAAAAGAACCCATTTATTATCTGAGCACTCATTTTTTTTTAAGAGTGAAGTCTTTTGCTGGATACAAAGTCTAAATCCCGAAGTTAATCTCATTTTAGTTTTTTCTAACTTGCAAAAGAGCTCTTATTATATCAAATATGGATTTATATTATACGTTCAGTTTATGCAAGGAACGAGTAATTCTTCCAAAGCACTCATGAATTCCCCATGCTTTCATCCCACTGAGATATTAGATACTCAGTCCTAAGCTATTGCAAACACTTCTGTCATGATTTGCTATAAACCAAAGATGCATCTCTAAACCTTTATTATTTCTTATTGAGGTTTATGATTCTCCACACCGGTTTCATCTGGACATTTTTGCTTCCTAAGACTTTAGTAGTAGTTCAGCTACTCATTCACAAAGACTTTCATGTTCTGCATGCAGGCATTTGAATCCACGTGCCAGACACTGAGAATTCAAATCTCAAGGCAGAATATTTGCTTCTAAATCCTATCACTCTTTGAGGAATAAGTATTGTTGCCTATTGTAGATTACATCGGGCTTTTTTACTTATACATTCTGCAGACCCTCAATAAAATTAGAAGGTGAACTTCTCTAACATGCTGTCTGCCAGAAGCATCTCAGCTGTATTCACTGCTATCATTATGTGCATATACTTTACATTATTTGATAGCATGTAAAACCATATTCAGGTTCTGTCCATATATAAAATATTAAATGAGGCATCACTGCAAACAGGTCAGAGAGAACCTTCCCTTTTTGTCATTTGACAAACCAAATCACATATACTGACAAGATCAAAAAGGTATGCAAGAAATTTAACTTACTGTATGGGATTAAACTCCACAACAGAAGCTGGATCTTATAATCTCTATCTAAAACTGCCCATGCAAGGGGATATTGTATGGTTATTTACTGCTATCAATCTTGTACAGACCTTTAGGAATTTTGTTTAAAAAAAAAATCCAACCCCCAATATCTGTCTACTGTATTTCTAAGCATAGTTTTAGATTTGATATTCTCCAAGAAATGGACTTCACCTTCACCATAAGACCAGTCTCTCAGAGAAGCACAACAGCTCCTCACCTTCCTCCCAGTTTTCTTTTAAAGGAGCTTGGGAAGAAAGCTGTCAACAAATTACGAGCCCTTCAGGACTGCCTCAGTCAGACTGACCAAATTACATGCCTCTGGCTTCAATTCCTCTGGCTTGGAAGAGTGAGATCATCTTTGTTAGATGAGTTGGTCCCAATGGTCAAGCAAGCCCCTTAAGCTGTGCCTCGGAAGGGCAGGAGATGTGCAATGCAGAAGATGTTGCAGCCCTAGCTAGAACACTGATATTAGGTCTTTACTAAGCATTCGTTCACAAGAGTGCTGCAATATAGGACTCCACAGAAAAGGGAAAGGTGGTGAGAAGAAGTAGTTGTGCTGTCTTGAGGTGGTGATTGAAATCTCCTAGGTCTTGTGTTTTGCTACATGCCTGTTTTACTTTGGCTTTTTGTTTGAGCTAAACAAAACAAGACAACAGCCAAATATTTATCAAATACAGAATAAATCCAGATGCAGTATCATACATATGGTGGCTGTGTGTGCCTCTCCAATGCAAAAGGTGCCACAAAAGGTACCACTGTTCCTTCTGCACTCCTTTTTCTGCCTATGTGACAGGACAGCATTAATCCCCAAACAGACACATTTATTACCTGAATAAAGGCTGCTTGAGATATTCATGGTTTGCAGGTAGTTATGACAGCGTTCCTTATGTTCTTCCAAGGAGCTGCGCTGCTTATAGCTGCGACCACAGTAGCCACACTTATGGGGTTTGCCAACTGGGGAAAACATAGTTAATAGAGACATTCAGGTCGGGTGTTCAACAGCATATTAATCCTGGTAAGAACAACAGGAAAAAAGCCCACCACAAAACCAAACCCACGCCGCGGTGGTCTGCAGAAAGATTTTGCCAAATTAAAAAACCCCCCAAACCTAATGGCAAACGAGCTGTATCTCTTTACGTCAACAGGCCACTTCTGTGGGTGCTGCAAAAGGGTTGCCTATGAATTACATCAGATAAGGACCGTGACATTAAACCCTTAGAAACGGCAGCTACCTAAGTTAGAAACTGAGCCCTTCAGAGGTCTGAGCGTAATCGCTTTAGTGCCCAGCTCCCCCAGAGACTGCCAATGGGGGAACTGGAGTTGTAGGTAGAGGCATTTGGCAATGGCTGGGTGTCAGTTCTGATGCAGCCATAACCAGATCAACACTTCTAGGACAATGCTAGATTTCACATGTTTTCTGCTTCTGGAAATCCAAGAAAAATGGCATGACAAACTTCTTCTGTGTTACACCAATCCAGATGTAACTAGTTCCAGGAATTCTGCAGTAACAATATCGTTTCATGGACTTCCGGACCTGAATTTTCTGTCTAAGCATGACAAGACTTAAGTCAGCTTACACGTGATTTCACAATTTTAGATGTTTACAGAGCTTAACTTTCAAATTTCATTTACAGATTCTCAGGTGAAAATCAGACTCGAGACATCCAACCTGTTTGGTAATGTATTGATGTCAACTTTGCCAACTGCAGGAACTAATCACAATCTATAGTTTATACATTGCCTCCTTAGTTATGGATTCCTCATTTTGCCAAAAGTGTCTAGGTGTAATTCAACACATATATGAAAAATTATGTTGAAAACTGTGCAACCACGACAGTAGTAACAACAAGGGAGAGGGAGGCAAAATAGTCTTTCAAATACACGCTTTCCTGAATTGGGCCAGGATCGAACAGGAGAAGTGGAAATTATTTTGGACATCTGGGACCAACACTGGGGATCTTATTACTTAGTGTTTGTGCTAGAGAAGAATTTCCTTAGTTTTATGCAACTGAAAAATGACACTTTGAGAGCTCCACTTCTGCTACCCAGAACTCGGTCCCGAAGCCAACTTTTGCAAGTGAAGTTACCAGCGTCAGTTCCAACAATGGGGGTCTTCTGTCCAAATAACAATTTGTATTCCTGACTTAGCTTGGGAAACTAGATGAGACAACACTCTGCTTTTAAATGTACTTTAAAAGTGCTAAATTGGTTTTGCTTCGCAGAAGGTATGTGACTATGGCTTCTGTCAAACAATGAGAGGTTCATGGTAATGGAAAAGCGCAGCTATTCAAAAATATTTATTCTATTGAGATCTCCATAGTGCTGTGGAGACAAAACACTAAAAAGCTCTATCAGAGTCCTCTTTTTCTGAAGATTATCATCTTTCTCTCTCTCACCTCTCCTCCCTCCCCACCCTTTCTCTTTCAATGTACTTGTAATAACAAGGTGCAACTGCTGCTAAATGCTGTAGGCGGTATTCGCTCCATAGGTGGAGAACGGCTACCAGACTGGAGGTTTCGGAGACTTCGTGGCTTAAAACCCACTGTATTTAGACCTTCTATTATCTCTCCATGCAGATAAATGCCATCCAAACCCTAAAACATTCACTAGCTCTAATGCACGTTTGCAGTTCCATGGAACGGATTACTCACGTGAAGCTTTTAAGACAAAACCCTAATACAGAAACTTTTAATCAGACAAGAAGTATGGGAAAAAAACCGGTTCTTCTGGTGAAGGATCATGAGCGTGAGACGTGCTTCCTTGTTTCTTTGCTACTAGAACACTGCAGCCAGCTCACAGCTTGGTGAAGCCCAACGTGGGGCTACTCACCTCCCCAGGGTGAGAAGACCTCTCAGGCTTGGTGGCCACGAATGCCCCCCCACCTCGTCTAGAGGTGTGGAGACGAGTGGCCCTGGATGGCCCCACGCCTTCACTTACCCGAGTGAGTCCTCAGGTGTCCCGTGAGGGCATCCCTGCGCCGGCAGGCATAGTTACACAGGTGACACTTGAAGGGCTTTTCACCCGAGTGCAACTTTATGTGGCGCAGAAGGTTGCCCTTCTGCGTAAAGGAGGCTCCACACTGATTGCACTGGAAAGGGCGTTCTCCTATGGGGAGAAGGAGAAAGTTCGTGAGAACAAAAAAAAAAATCTTACGTGGTAACAGGAGAAGGATTTCAGTGAGAAAGTTGTTTTCTCACTACTGCTCTGTGACTTCCACCGGCTGCAGGTTTGATATAACATGAGGCTTTCAGACTAAACCTGCCAGTTTCTTAATGCTTCACTGGCTGGGTCAATTTGATCTGAAAATCTAATTTTTTTTTTCTAAATCAGAATGGCACATCACAATGCAAATTCAAACTCATTTAAATAAAGTGACTGCAACATTTTGTGTTGAAGAGCCACTCTTCCTGATCAGCAGTTTTGGAATAAACCAATATCCAATTTTGCATGTTGTGGCATTTGGTGGGGGTTTTAATGTGGCTTTTTTCAAAGGGTCTTTAAAATATGCCACTGAAGCAGCAAAATAAAAAGGAAACTCATTAAAAATGCATTTCAGGATCACAAGTTCATTTCAGCGTTACATTCTTATATTTAAATGAAAGGCACTTCATTATAACAGTTATAATAACTTCTTTTCATTTACATTTTCCCTGTATTTTCCCTTTCAATTTCTTCTCCATTACCTGTCTGTCCCTAAGCAGCCAAATCAGGAAGGAGACAGAGAAAGAGCGAGAGCGAGAGAGAGTAAAATCACGTAAGTTAAGACAGTGCAAAGGAAGCCCTGTACTTCTGTGCCCAAATCCCAACTCCTCTTTAGGTAAGGTACGAACAGAGGAGCTGCACAAGTGGGCTCTGCTGGTCTACGCTCTGGACAGGCACAGGGAAAACCCTGACGAGACACAGCCTTGATGTGTCTGAAGTGGTGCCTGTTATCAAGGAAGCGAATCCACCAGTCTTGGCAAAAATTCACAGGGCTGTTGTTTGCTTTGCAGTGCTGTTTCAAATCAGTATGCTTAATTCATAAATAAGCGTTAGCTTATAATAAATAAGCATTAGCTTGGCTGTTTTTTTTAAATTTAAGAGAGATGAGGCCTTTTCTTAAGTCAGTAGGACATAAAATATGTCTCTAGTTGTAACAGAGAGGAGGAAAGGAAAACTTCTAGATGAGAACACTTCACCAGCAGGAACTGCTCCTGTGTGCCTGTTTCTCCGGAGCCCTCGACTAAGTCAAACCAGCCTTTGAAACTCATTTTCTGAATTCTGTTTCTCTTAGGCATAAATGTAATCTGCTATAGCAATTATAATGCATCGACAATATTAGAAACAGCCCAGAGATTAGCTGCTATTAGTTTTGATTTCCTGTATATAACAATAATATTGAATATAAAATTTCGGTGCAGAAGTTAAAATATAAAAAAAAAAAACCCAAACAAACAAGTTAACCAATTTCTTTTTTCTCTCTCAGTTAACAGTCACGTATTATTTTGCACATCTAGGACAGACAAACTTGTATGTCCACACGTCTGCATGCATGTGCAGCATGACCATTTGTGCCTTTTGGGTCCCAACCCGAGGATCTGCAAACCCTCCCATCAGGGCATTCAGCAAACAGTAAAATGCATTGACCACGAGATACTGCCATTGGCCAAACAGCTTCCAGCAGGTCAGCGTAGTCCCTGCCGAGCCAAATGAGCTCATCTTCTTTGTTCATCAAGTAGCTGTGTTCACCTAAACTATATCTGCAACTGACTCAACTGGGGCGGCCCAGAAAAATGCCGGCGTTAGCCTCACAGGATTCTTCGCTCCACTTCATGAGCCATGCGCTGTAATTGCTAGGGGAAAACGAGAATGGCTAAAGGATTGTCTGCTTTAGCTCTGAACCTTTGGGGCAGTTACTCAGCGCGGAATGCATTTTTCAGAAGGGGCCTGAAACAGTAATGAAGAAATCAGTTTCTCATGGGGGCCACAAATTCGGAAGAAACGGTTAATTCTCACTAAACAGCTTTCCTGATACTGATTTCTGTTGGTTTTACTCAGAGGAGCCTACGAGGAGAAAACAACGATCGTAAAAGTACTCCAGAAATGAAATGTAAAGCAAAGTGAGACTGAAATGCATCTCTAGCCTACAGCTCTTGCAATTACAGGGTGAAGTGTTGCTCTGGGTGAAGACGACAGAGGGATGGAGCGTTTCACATCAGCCCGCTGCGTACCAAACATTTCTACAGAACTCACAGTGGGATCAAACGTAAGGGAACCTGCACTCGCTTTGCTGCACGAGGGGAAACTGCACCACCTCTGAAAGACCCTGAAACCACATGGAGCTTGTCTGGTCTTCTATGCTGCAAGTACTGGGCTGGAGAACACCTGCCCCGTGAGCCTAGCAAGTCTCCCAGCCCTGCTGGGACAGGGGTGGTCCCCTGTGCAAGGTTATTGGACCTGGCACTCACCCCAAATGGGGAAGGGACAAGATGGAAAATAAAAATGCATAATGCATCTTCTGTTGAAACAGTCAGCTTTGCGTGTCATTTTCTTGCCAGTTCTGAGCAGCACATGCCGCTCCTGGGGGGATTTCACTGCAGAGTGGGTAGCTGTGGAAGAATATGGGACCAGGAGAGAAAACTGCAATGGGACCCTGGGTTGAACCAACCACCACAGCAGAGATTTGGAAGCCTTCGTGGAAGCGTGGCCCCCCCCGGCTGCTTGTTCATTTTAATTTAAATAATTCTTGCTTCTTAAACAATATAATGACAAAATCACCTAGTACTCAGGGACATGCATAGCTCTCTTTCTTTTCTTTTTTTTTTTTTTTTTAATGCTCATTCTTCAATGGGCATTAATTTTCTAAATAAATTTGAGACATTCAGACCCAGCTAACAAGTCATAATTGAAATAACTGGTGACTTAAATTAAAGGAGTGGGAGTGTACACACAGGGAGGGAATATACACACCTGTGCACACGCACACATATATGCACATATGTACATACACACATAGGCACATACATGTGTGGACACGGAACAAGCAAGCCCTGAACCTATACCCTGAGGTTTCAGCACCAGGGAGCAGGAGGGGTTTTCTCTCTGCCTTCTAGATCTCCTGTTTCCTAAACACCAAGCAACACAGCAGCAAAGCTGGAGAAGATCAACCTACTGAAAGCCTTGCAAAAAAGAGGAGTGAGGAGACTCTGGCATCTGTGAGTGGGATTCGCTCCAGACAGGAGCAACAGGTAAGGGTCTGGGAAGCAGCCAGCGCTGTACGGCTGCTTGAGGACAGGAAGGGGCAGCAGTATCAGGTGCTGCTCTGCATATCTGCACTTGGCAGGTGTATTCATTACAAGTAATTATGCCTTTTATCAAGGCAGGCAGTCATTTTACTTTGGCACTTTAGTGTGCTAGAGTTTTGTTCACTTATCAAATATTTATTTAAGGAAAGCTCACTGCGTCTGCAGGTTTTACATGAATTAGCAGCAAAGTAATTAATTTGCGAGGCTTATTCCTTCACCAGGCACGTATTGAAATGGGCTTCAGCACAGTCAGTTAAATGTCTGTGATAGTATATCCCATTTCTACTTTAATTTTCACAGTGCAGCTGAAAGGAAAAGCAGTCACCACTGTTTCCCCATGATGTCCCTTTAATTTAAGCTCCAAGCTCCAAGCTTCCACTCCCTTGCCAGCCTTAGAAAAAAATGCCTGAGCTCACCCGAAGAGGCTGCACAAGAGAGGAGCTGAGAGTGAGGTGGGAGGGAAAGCAAAGGCTTTCTTTCTGTGGAAGGACTCAGGGCTGCAACTTCACACCCTTTAGTTTCGTTAAGTGTAAAAGAAGAGCCAAGTGCAGCCCATGGGGTGCCTCCGCTGTAGGTTTTAACTAAAAAAGAGGGTCCTGTTGGCAAGTGAAGGGCTCAGAGATGTCTTGGAGTTACAGCCTCTGCGTGGTAGTGCTCCAAGCACCCTTGGCAGGCACACGAGTCCCCCTGCCAGGCAGGGAGTTGGGGCAGCTGAAGGAGTGTGCCAGGGAAACCAGTGATGTGGCCCCAGGGATGCTGCCAGAGGGAACAGGCAGCCTAGCTCATCCTCCAGAGACTGGTACCTCGGTACCAACTGGTCTGATGGGTATCAACCAGTGCACTAGAAACAAAAGCAGCTCTGCCCACTGCTTCCCTAAAATCAGGTGTGTGTCCTCACACAAGCCATTCAGCCCTGGTGCAAACACTGCCTCTGACCCTCAGGGACCTTAAACAGCTCCTGCAAAGCAGCAACAGTGTACTTTTATTAAAACTGCGGTCTTCTTAAACAAGCACAAACGTTCCTGCCTCTAAATGCATTTTACACTGTAAAATTTTATTTCAGCCTCTACAGCACCATCTTCTAGTCCATGGGACTGTGTAAAAGGCCTCACGTCCAAGCCTTTTTTCCATATGCATTTTATCAGCTTTTCAAAGATCACATGAATATTCAATTTTAAAAACCCCTGGAAACAATCAACCAACAAGCACTTTACAATTCCTAGGAAGTAGGTTGCAGCCTCTCTTCTGAGAACTAGTTGTGGCTTTTCCAATAAAGATATTTATCTGCTCTTCCCTGACAGAGGGATTTGTCATATTGAACTGAAGAATACTTCGAAGGAGGCAATGTAACAGCATTGCCAAGTGTCACCAGCACTGCTTCTGAACGTGGCTAACCCACATTACACTAACAGACTGCACTGTGGCAGAGCTTGAGCAGCCACAGTGGCAATGACAGACATCAGCACTGGGGGTGATGGATGACACTGCGGGTCCTTTCATGGATCCTCACCATTAAAATCCGAAAACACTCTGCTAATCTTGCTCCTTAGTAATTCTGGGGAAATCATTTCAGCATGATCGGGAGGAAGCAGAGGAAGGAAATATCTATGTGTTCACTAGCACGGCTATTTCAGTGGCATCTAACCATCAGACAGGCCGTTCTTAGCTTAAAAAGATTTATTTAAAAGTCCCTCTCATTCGAATAGGCATGCAAAAATGTAAAATACTCATTTATTTTTTTTCAAAACAACTTGTGCAGCACAACAGCATAGTTCAGATCTTCTCCCTTGACTACGGATGACCTTAGAGTCTATACTGGAAGCCTAATTTTTAGACAGCTTGTATCAGGTAAGATGAGACTCACCCTGCTCTTTATTTCTTCATCGGTTTCAGACTCCTGATGTTTTGCACTCTTTGAGACTATTTAGAATCAGAAAATTGAGGCAAGAAGATTCAGAGCACTGTATAATGAAAAGCCATCCCTATGGACCGCAACATCTTTCCATGACTCTTTTAGTGTCTCAGCAGAAACTGTTTAGTCCAGATTTGACCAGTGACAATACTTGTGTTTACTTCATGAAACATTTGATATAAAATTAACCCCTTTTTTAAACTAAGACTGACAGTACAAGGCACTTAACTTCATTTTGCCAATCACAGATCCACAATGAGCTTTGTTGCATTGTCGGAAACATTAGAACTGGGTTGATTTCAGAGTTAGCCACAAACGGCTTTTTCTTCAGCAATTCTTAGAAATTTCTTAGAAATTAAACAAGAATTCTTTCTTTATTTTTTTTTTAAATACGAATTTTTTCATGAAACTTCAAACCAAAGAAACTGCACAATTTCTAGCCCAACAGATGGACCTCTGTCAAGAACAAATCTCAATTCCTGTCCAAAAAAGGTGCAACAAAATAACCGAGTTCCAAATGCCCACCGATGCCGCATTCTCTTCGGACAAGAGGGAACAAGTGCATGATACAGCAAATAAATCTTAATTCCTAATACGTGGCCAATTCTTGTCAACTAAAGGAAAAACTATGGCAGGCCTTACCAGTGTGGCTTCGTTTGTGAACCATGAGCACATTGGGACCGATGCAAATTATCCCACAGATATCACATTTTAGCTTTCCGTTAGGAAGTCGAATGCCTCCAACTCCTGACATAGCCTTGCTGCCTGGGCCATTGTGTGAGCCATTCATTTTCTCTCCCGAGGTATCAAGCATTCGTAAATCCTCCGCACATTCTTCCCCATTCATTTCACAGGCACGCCCATTCTCTTCATCACTCTGAGTTTCTATTTTAATATTACTGGCTGAAAAAAACAATACAGGATGCCACTCAGTTTTGTTACAGAATAAATACGGTGGCAAAGAAACAGTCACATCAAAGGAGATAAGTTCTAAACAGCATGTACAACATACCTAAATAACAAAAGCTACGTACACGGCTACATTTCTCAGGGGATGCAATGAGTTTGTAACACATGGAGCAATGAACAGTGAGTACCAGTAAGACAAATACAAGGCATCCAGGGAGCCAGGAACCCAAAAAACATCACAAGTCTGTTCCTAGGTCAGTTTGAGATTTTTGCATTTGTAACGTTCGTTTTGACAATTCAGGCTAATTGGAAGAAAACTTGAAATTAATCCACTTCACATGGCTTTGTCCAAAACAGTTGTGAAAGTAAGTGACTCATCAAAGACGACGGATGGAAATGAACTGAAAATCCCACTTGGCAGGAAGATCCCGAGGGTTGTACTGTATCCAAATACTTGGTTTGCAGTTCTATGGGGCAAGCAAGGACAATGGGAAAGCAAGGAGTATAAACACTGATAAAGAAGCGAGGGTGGGGAAGGATGGAAGGAAGAAGTTAAGAGCAAGAAGTAGCATTACGGGAAATTACAGGAGTGATAATTGCATTTTTAGGACAGCAGGGTTAGGATTGCTAAGAGAGGAGGATCTCTACAGCCATGAACTACTATTGAAAACAGTCAAATCAACAGAGGTGATGGGAGAACTGCTTTGACTTTATTGGATAAATCTCTTGTGTTATAATCCTGTAGGTGACAGTCACTTGCAGTTAGAAGAATTCAGGTACAAATCTGGCATAGCCTCACTGCATGTGCTAACAGGTAGGTTGGTAAATCTGATCTGATCTGAACACAGTTAACCTAAACATCATGGAAAAAGGCCATGATTCAGATCAGTTAATGCCAGCATTCATTCCCCTTCTCCCCACAGGACTGTATGACATTTTATGTAGAATAAATCATCTTTACAGTTATTTCCCTCTTCTAACCTGATGATTTTGGTGAAAAAATAGTTCTTCATTAGGCTGAAAAAGACCATTTAATTGACCCAAATCTTACTTTCCTTTTCAGTGAAAAACCTGTACCTGCACCCTCCCCGACAAAGAGCATTGACTTTAGTGACTATCTGAGTACACCCAATAAAGACCAAGGTCTTTTCCCATTGTGGATTGGAAGTTTCATGGGAACCTTTTAAGCGGTGGTGTAGCAATGACATAATTAAGCTATGGGCAATAATTACCTCAAGAGATGAGAGACCTTGATACTCATTTGAAATGGAACGGTTTGACACACTCTTCTCTGCTACAGCCTGCAGACTTCCCAGTGTCCCCAGAGGTTTGCATGGCTGTGACTGACTAGAATACACCTAGAATACCTGACTCAAAATCCTGCTGGGAAACACACTGATCACAGAGATGTTCACATTTCTGAACACTGCTTGACTGGATGCTTTTTATAAAGTCTACTGATCTAGCCATTTTAATGATTTTTCAAACGTTGCATTTTAAAGAGAAATCATGTGTAAGACAGCACGAGTGCCTATCATAAATAGCAGTTTTTCCTGATAAATGTATGATCTAAACAGGGAATAATTTGGAGATATGGAAAAAAAAATTAATTCAACGACCAAAGAGTGATTTACAAAGATGGTGTGACTGGCTAAACAGAAGTGTTCTACACTATTCTGCAAATGTAGCAGACTACGACCCCATACCGCTGTTTTCTCCATGGGGAACAGAAGCAGTACAACTATTTGGCTCGAGAATATGACAGATTTTCCATAATTCACACTGCGATTTTTTTTCTCTTGATTATAAGAATAATAATTTGAATGTAAATATATTTATACAAAACAACTACAGGCTCCTTGGCTGCCAAAAAATTTGAGAAGGTGGCTTTTGAAGTAGGCTTTATGTTAAGTTTAAACAAAAGACATGTGAATGATGTTAAAGCAAAAGACATGTGAATGAAGCAAAAATATCCGACTACTTAAGCCCTTCGGTAGCGTATGTGGACAAACGTGCATTACTGAGAAGCGAAATGACACAATAAAAAGTAGGAACTAGATGGAAATACTCTTCAGTGAGCTGAGTTTGTGATATACTTACAGGAAAAAGATTTGGGAATTATTGCATGAAAGTCCCTAAAGCCTTCTGCCCCGTACGCAGCTGCAATAAAGAAGGCAAACAGGATGCTGGTTTGTGGTACTGCTAGCAGTAAATGTAAAAGAAGATGGCATTATTGCTATAAGAGAAATACCTAGAAGAAAGACAGAACTATCATCACAGAAGCAACACAAGCAGTTTAGGATGAAGCAGGAACAGCAGCAGGACAGCTGGCAGGGGAACCCTGTCCAGAACAATTCCCATTTGTAAAAATGTCCTTTTCTTGCTGAGCATCCAACGAGTTTTATCATGTTTTCTAAATGCATAACTTTTCTTGGGTATTCCCCTTGCTCACAGGTTAACTCCTGCTGAAATGAAGAGGAACTTTTGCTGCAGTGTCTCAAAAGGGTCAGCAGAAGCAGAGCACCTAACACAGAGCACCTCACTCAGCCTTCTGCTGCTCCCAGGGAGACCACAGGCCCCTACAGACCACAGAAACTCCCTCTCGCAATTTACTTTCTGTCAGCGTGGTCTCTTTGTGTGCCAGAGACCTCTTCTTTATACATCCTTGTTTCTTCTCATGCCTGCTGGTCTCATGCAATGGAAGAAGAGGAAGTTCAGTTTTAGGAATACATATATATCACAGAATCACAGAATGGCAGGGGTTGGAAAGGACCTCCAAAGACCACCAAGTCCAACCCCCCTGCCAGAGCAGGACCAAAACTAGGGCAGATCACTCTGATCATATATGTAACTGTGCATATTGGCATTGTTTTGGTTTTTTTTTAATTCCTAAGGCTTGTCATCACAATGTATCTACACAAAGGTAGCTGCACAAACACGCTATACCCTGCTTATTATGAGTAGCTACATACAAATTAACGTGCCATGGGGCACACTGCCACAAGTAATGATGGAGTTCATTACTTGACATAAGCAATGATAGGGATATTGATCCAGTCAGCCTTCACTAAAGCTCTCCACAGTTATGCTCCTGGACTGCTGTAACTGTGCAGTGATGAACGTCCCCATGCAGATGAGGCTGAGCATCCAGGATGCGCTCACAAGCGCATCCCTTTGGCAGCACACTTCACGGCAGGGGCTCAGTTCAGGTGTGGAGCTCCTTTTGCTAGTGAGAGCTGACGGATGGTGAGGCCACCCCTTCCCCCTGGGTCCTCACAGAGATTTTACAGGTCTGATTAACAAACAGAATCCCCTTTGTATTCAAACTTAGCACTTTTTGCAAAACAGTTTTCCAAATGAAAACAAAAGGAAATAGCCCCATTAATGTAGAAGATGCAACAGGAGAAGGAAATCACTCCAGTAGATGTACTAAGGATTTTTTTTTAAATCTGAATGAGAAATGGGAAGACAGGCTATACACTTTATTTTCTGAAGATTTAGACTTAAAATGAAAAATCAATAGTGTGTTCTGTTTCTTCTGTGAAAGAGGTTCCTGTCCTTCCCTTACTATAGTGGGGAAAATTACTCTTGGAGCACTGATGATGTGACAAATACCTGGGAACAAGACTTTTCAGATGCACTGATCAAGAACATACTCAGCATTTGTACAGGTTTCTCAAACAGTTACTTGATACAGTCTTTGTAGAAATAATTTCTGTGCACACACACGTCTATGTACACTTACCTGCAGACAGTAATTAGCTCTACAATTCATGGTAATAATTTCTCATTGGCTCTTCTAACACCATTAAGACATTACAAATTAATTAATTTACTTCGAATTTGCTGGAGATGACCTTAAAAGGCTCTGCATTTTACTCTCTTTGTACATATTACTGCAGTTTAGGGGAGTTTAATCCAAACCAATTTTTTGTGTGCAAGGAGTGTGGAGTGCACCAGTGTCACTGAACTGACAGCTTTCCCTCACTCCCCTTTTACCTACTCAGAATGTGGAAAAGTTACCCAAAAGTAGGGCACTGTTTGGGTCTCTTATGCTCTCTGATGTTTTTACTGGGAGCTTCACTCAGGATTTTCTGAGGAGCATTTGACATTATGTTATAAAGACTGTTCTATGGTTAGAGATGGTTTATGAACATCCTGGGGGGAAAAAAAAAAAAAAAAAAAAAATGGCTTATCAAAGGGGAAAAGGGTGATGATATGATTTATCACTGAAGAGCAGTGTAGCTGTCTCAGCACAAGACACAGTGTGGGACAGTCAGGAAGGCAGGATGAAGGGCGAAGTGACAGAGTCACACTTCCCTGGAAAGAGTTGAGCAATATGGAGAGGGAAGGGAGGCATCTTGCAATGAGTGAAAGAGTCAGTAGCGGGGAGAAAGGAGAAACCAAATGGACCTCCTGGGAAACAGGACATGGAGGGTGGCTTTTAAAGGACAGAGAAATAGGCAGCTGGAAAAAAAAGGCATGTGAAGAATTAGTAATTTGTTTTCAATCCATTGCCAATTTAATTCCTCTTATAGCTATGGGACTCCCTCCCAGATGTAAAATCCTTTCCATTTCACTAGCGCAGGTTTAAGGACCTGGGCCAAAATCCCATTTAGAAGGAGGCATTCACCTCCCAAGTCATATTCTTCTCCAGCAGGATTTTTAAAGAAGAAAAAACCCGTTAAGACCTGGCTATCACAGGAATGTGTTGAGTAACAGAGAAAGATAAAACACATTGAAGCTTCTGGGCTATTTTAACAACAGAGTTTTCTAACCCCCTTTGGTTTTTAATGGCATTTGAGCATTTTTAGAACTTGTACCCCAGTGGGTACTGAACTGTATCTTAGGGCATACACGTGTCTTTAAGAAGTGATCCTTTAGCCTTTCTTTGACAATAACCACAAACATCTGATTTTTGGTCTACGCAGTGTCTTGCTTGTACTTCTGAGCCAACAGCAAAGAAAAGATCTCTCTTCAAGATGCTTCAAGTAATCTGGGTGCATGTAAATTTTTGTTCAAATGGCTCATTTGTTATTCCAAGACAAATCAGAAGTATTTTGGTGATGTTAGTTGATGTTCAAATGGTAACCTTAAGTCCAACAAGAATTGTTAATGAAGGCCCCATAACTATTCAAGCAGCAGACAGGTGAAGGTGCAACAATACCTGGCTGATTTGATGAGTGAATTAGCATCCTTTTGGTGAGGAGGAGAAAACCTCTAATACTTTCTAACAAATTATTAAAAGGTTGCTAAAAAGACAGAATAATGCCTACCAGGCAAAAATATATCACCTCAGCATGCCAACATGTGTCAGCAAAAGCAGCAATGATCTCTTCCTGTGCAAAAATCAGAAAACAGGGTATTGCCAGCAATCTCACCTGCTATTCATGATGTAAGACATAACAGCTATTCTCTTTTCCTACAGTGTACCAAATTCTAGCACTAGGCTATGACCTGACATCTAAATCTTCCCCTTTTTTCTTTTTACATCATGGTCATTTACTGTGGCAACGGCTGTGTTCTCACCACAGAAGAGGACTGTAGGTGGAGGATGCCATTTGCAGAAATGTAAGGCAGATAAGCAAGCTGTTTGTCCACAGAATATTTAAGGAGTCAATATTCACTGGCTAGGTCTGACAACAACAGAGACCAATTCCTTAACTTAAATTATGTTTCCACTAATAGTATCTTTCCCTTATGAGCTTCTGAAGTGACATGAAGAATCCCGTAGGTATAAAAAAAAAGCCAACCAAAGGCAGAACAACCATAATTAGTTATGCAATGGCCTCAGCCCTTCTTCAGTAAAATTCAGAAGACACAAAACAACGTAGGTTGGGACAGATTCAAACTATTTTCTTAGCTACAGAAGAAGCAGATCCATCCAAGCGCTCTTAAAAAATGACTAGTTTGCCCTCTCCTTTCTACATGTAGCACTGCACCAGTTAATCAAGCGTCTGTGGTGTCTGCCTATGTAAAATGCTTAAAGTTACAGGCAGCTCAGAACTGCCTAAAAAGCTAGAGCCTACAATGCAACTTAACCGCTGTGGACAGAAGGAACTCGTGTTACAGCAGGAGCCAGCACTCGCTGTGCCACGGGCCGGAGGCACCACTAGCACAGCAGAGCACGGGGAGGCAGCCCAGGGGCTCGGTGCTGGCACCTTATCGCTTCACCCGAGAGAGCTGAGCCCTTCACCACAGGCTGCAGCATGGCGAAGAGGGAGCGACTGATAAAAACGAAGGCTTCTAAACCAGAGGCTCTCAGATGGCTTCCTAAAGGGGAACAAAAACAACCGAAAGAAGAGCAGAGCAGGAAGCAGCGGGGCACACCTGCAAGCGGAGCAGACTGGTGCCGGCGGATAAGGAGGTCCTCCCTGGGGGGTCTGTGCCACCCCTCCTTGGACTCCAAGCGCCAATCGGCCCTGGGCAGCCAATCGCACCACTGCTCTAATTCTGGCTTTCAATCAAATGTATATTATTCCAGAAACACAGGCGTCCCCAGATAAGCTATCTCCCACGGGACAAGCGGCGTGAGGAGCTCCACCCGTGTCACCATTGCCATCTCCTCCCAGCGCCCGCCGGCACAGGCAGCTCGGCTTCGGCCGCAAGGAGCGGGGAGCTCCGCTCCCTGCATTGAAATACACGGCAACGGGATTCTCCAGGGGCTGCCAGAGATCCAGCTGTAGGCAATGCAAACCAGGGAACAGAGCAACGAACAGAGTACGCCCGCTTTGGGTGCAAAAAGTGGCTTTTGCTCCATGGCGGAGGCTCCCAGTAACCCCTCCCGTTAGTCACCTATAGGAATCCTCTAATGCACCAGTAAATGGTCAGGTTAAAGAGCAATTCAAGTAACGCCCCCGAAATCTACTTGAGACTAGGTGCTTTTTACGCATCTGTCTGAGTTTGTGTTTCAGCAGGAAACTCTCTGTAACCAAGGCAAGGGGCTGATCTAGCTCATGTTTTCTGTCCGTGCTGCGCTACTCACTGGTACACAGGTACAAGTGCTTTTTCCAAAGCGCTGCTAACTACCTGGCTGCTTGACGTTCATCACCTGAATTACCAATAAAACTAAGTTTTAAAGGCAAGAGAAAGAGCATTATCAAGAGAAGGTATGCTTAGACGTATTTCTCAAGCTCCACATGTATGTGTAAGCGATGCTTCCTCCTCTACACGAAGTGCTCTGCGCCTGTTACTGTCTGCATGATGGAGGAGCTAAGGGAACTGCTGCAGGCTTGCTGGGAACAAACTTCACCGACACTTGTCTGTTTTGAGAAGTAAGCTGGGAAGATTTTTCAAACTGGAGGGAAAGGTTTGCTGACAAATGATGGTAAGAAAAGAGCTCCTCAACATCTTTGTCTCTTCTGCTTCCATCAGAGTTTTTTTCACGGGGGCATTAAAGGATGAGGAAGTACCAAAAGGGCATTTAGCAAGAACTTCTAAAAAGCAAGTAACCTCAAGTAACAATACGCATCGGTGTTGTAAAATCACCACGGTACATGACAACATTCCCAGCTGCCACAGCTAGACCTGGGCGGACGCGCAGGCTTACGCGGCGGGTCTGGCACCGGTGAGCCTGCGTTCCCCAGGAGTGCTGCAGGCACGAACGGTGCAGCTTATGCTCTTCCCCACACAGCAGCAGCTACCCGAGAGAAGCAGAGCCTCAGAGGTACGACAACCTGACATTTATAAAGCACCTCCCCTTCTCTAACCCTTCCACAATGCATGCTTTGATGAGATGCATAGGTGTTAACCTGTCCTCACCTAATGCAATGGAATCCTAGCTAAAATTCTGGCAGTCGCATGTGGCAGCCTCAGAGACTGTGGAAAGAGTGTGCATCTGCAAAGATCGGTGGTTTGGAGGAGAGACTGTGTTGGGATTTAACAGCGAGACCAAAGCAGCTCCTCACAGACGGAAGAGACAGGCAGGTTCTTGCATGAAGCCGTGCTGGCGTGACTGGAAGTTTTCCTTACCCTGCTGCAAACCCAGGGGTTGCTGTGAGGATTCCCAGCCAAAGAAGAAGGCTTAACAAATGCAGCAATATGGATAAGAGCACAGCTACACACTTCAGGTGATCAGTTACGTACAAACGATGTGAACTGTAGTTAGAGGGGGAACTGTAAGCTTGCCTGGCCAAGAGAAAACCTTGAGAAACCTCAACATCTACACAAGTTATTGATCAGACCTGTACCAGCTGAAGACAGTAGTTGTTACCCTGCAGAAGAAACCTACCACCTGAGAGCAACGAAGTGTCCTTGGGTCCGCGGGCAGAAAGGCAGGACACAGGTCTCAGGCTCACCGTGCAGCCAGAGCGGCGTGGGCAGGCACAGCAACAGGCAGGGAGATGAACTCTTCCGTACGCTGCTTCGGCACACCGGAATTTGCCTCGTCCTGAACGCAAAGTTAGCCCTCGCAAACCTTCCTCTTTTCATGCTCCAGCTCAGCGAGCTGCTTACGTGACGTTAGTTTTGCCCCTGGAGTGGCACAAAGCTACCCTGACTCAGGATCAGGCCCTCACAAGTCCATCCATGTGAACATTTCATGTGCTGCTCCTTCACTGTCCGTGAGATGAGCACAGGGACTTTTACTGGAGACTGTTCAGCTCCCATGATGATGTCTTGAGAACTTTGCACACAAGTGTCCATAGTTCCCCAGATGTCAAAGGGTCAGTAGATCTAAAGTTAGACCAAGCAGCTGTGTTTAGGCTTGGGGAGGTGCCTATGTGTGCTGTGCCAAAGCTGTGCACTGTCAGTCTCCTCTTTCAAGAAGAGGTCAGAGGATGAAATAGAGAGGAACCTAGACATTTCAGCACTTGAGAGGGAATACTTTATGGCAATTTTATTATCTTCTCTACTCAGAAAACAAATTGCAGAGCAGAATCCTCTGTGTGTCCCCCACCAGACAAGGTGAGAAGCCCCAGAGATACCGAAAGTTTATTTCAGACTAAAGCAGATCAAATGTAGTCATCGTTTTATGAGTGATAAAGTCGATGATCTATCTTGGGACCGTGCAAAGAAAGCAATCCTGACGTAGCCTGCTTTAGATCTGTCAATCCTAAGTGCTCAGTTGTTTTTATAGAAGTATCCATCTGAGGCTATTGAAGCTTTTTCTTTTGGGGTTGTGGAAATATTGCCAGAAGGTTTTGCAATGTAAACTGCAGTTTACCTGATCACAGTGTGCTCAGCAGCCCAGTGAAAGGAAATCCTGATCTGCATCTTCTGGGCAAGAGGCATAAATCGTTCTACACAAATCCTAAAGAAATTATCTGAATTTGGGTAGCTAGGTAGCTCCTGAGGAGAAAAATATCAGGACAAAACCAGTTCTTTTCCACGGTGTATTGCAGCCAATGCTTTGCTACAGGGGACCTGGAGTCCCCCTCAGGTAATCACTCCTCTGTGCTGAAATGGCAAGAAACCCCAAATGGTGCTGGGAGACTCTCAAACACTCGGAGATCTGAATCATTCCAAAAGGCTGAAAACTCAGCTCAGGCCACATTTTTAAAAGACCTCTTGTCTTTCCTCACTTCCTTGGCCATTTTTTCATGCCTGGTCTTTCCTTGCTTTTATCTCAGGAAAAACAAGCCCTCCTTCCCTTCCCTGAACAGAATCTAACCTTACCCATATTAGTGCTATGAGAAGTCATCCCTGACACTGGATGCCTCTTCTGTGACACATCCAACAATTGCAAAGTTGTATAGTTTCCTTGGATCTTTGAACACAATGCTAAGAGAGAAAGGCAGATTTCACTAGCTTTCTGCAACAGCTCACTCAAAAAGAAGGAGTTTATTAAAAAAAAAACCAAACCAAACAACAAAACAGTTTCTCTGAAGGATGTAGGGGAAAAACATGACAGAAGTTTAGGCTAAAGAATTTTCTCTATGTAAAATACATTACATCAGGAACAGCATCCTAGCTGAACTTCCTAGCTCTTCAAGCACACCCTCAGCTATGAACTGAAACTACTGAATTTAGAAGTCCTTATTCCTGTCCTGAAGGGTGTCTCCAAAATCAGAACAGAACCATGCCACAGAAGGGAACTCCAAGCTAAGGCTTAGTTGGGTTTCTGGTGCAGGTATCATCGTGCCTCCAGAGAAAGGCCAATATTGCAATCCACTCAGGTACAGCTTCCTCAAACTCCCAACAAATATTCAGCAATGCTTAGGGGTGGTGAATATAAAAGGGTGTTTTAAAATTATTTTACCACTCTCTTGAATAAGTAAAGCAACATCTGAAACTCACTGGAAACACAGTCAAGATCACAATCTTCAAACAGTCAGAATCACCATGCTCACTATCACTATCTTAGATCAAAATGTAACCGTCTTCTTAACATGGATAGATCAACAGAGCATCCAAGTCAACATGTTGCTGGCAGAGCTTCAAGGGAAAAGGCTTTCAAAATAATAGCTGTTGAATTAAATGATCTCTAACAGCACCACTCTAGACTAAATTGCCATAAGTAGCCCAAACCTGACTGCTATGAATAGAAGAAACCTCCATAACTCAGACCATGGAAATTCTCCCATAAAGGCTTTAAGTTCTGTTTGAGGTATGGAACAAAATAACCTAATATGGTTTAACCAGCATTTAAATACTGCTCAAATTTCTCTAAACTCTTCCACTCATTTCAATATGCCTACCAATTACTTAAACATTTGTCCATCAGCAAAAGATTTTTACAGAAGCAGCTAATGTTTTGGGATTCTCCAACTTCAGGCACTAATGAAAATAGATTATCAGAAAACAGATTAAAAAACACTGTCTCAAGCTCCATATCTGAGTTCTAGGCATGCAGTCATCTCTGAAAGTCAGGCCCAGCCTCTGTGTAGCATACATGTGCAGGCAGGAATTTGGTAGCTCTGACAAACTCTGTTTACCATAACCTGTAAATTGATCAGTGGAGAAGCAGTTAACTAAAAGGACATATATTGGCATATTTTGATTTCAAAGCTCAGAGCTGGTTCAGGCATTGCTTCCCAATCTGCAGCAGCATCAAAAAGACCAAGCATCAAACCTTTGTTTCACTGCAGCACCAACTGCGAGCAACGGTGAGGCAGTGGAAAGCAATTCTGAAGTATTTAAATGTTTTGGGAGCTTAAGCCTCCTTGACTTTTAGTGGAATTCAGATTTTTGAGACAACCTGAGTTTCTCCTGGTGGGTGGAGAAGCAGCAAATCCACAATAAGAATGCTGTTGAACTTGAGCTCTGTCGCAGCCATAGCTGAGAAACATCGCAGCTTCCCCCTTGTCCAGCTTAACAGGAAACCTTTATCTACTGTTCCTCTAACTCCTTCCACAAACACACAGAGCAGTCTGGACATATTGCCCATTTCCTCCCAACCCACAGTTGTTTATCTCCTTAGCATCTGTCATGGTCTAGAAGTTTGGAGCAAGTCCTACACCGGTTGTTAGGATGTACGTTTAAATCAACCAAGTTGAAAGTCTAGGAGACCCCAGAGGGGAAAAAAAACCCCAAAAAAACAAAAGAGGAAGAGAAGAGAAGAGAAGAGAAGAGAAGAGAAGAGAAGAGAAGAGAAGAGAAGAGAAGAGAAGAGAAGAGAAGAGAAAAAAAGAAAAAGACTCTAGTCAAAGGTGGTTGACCCACCTCACTGTCAAGCAAATTGCCTTCAGTATGGACCAAAGAGAGGCACAAAGTACCAGCATCCTGATCCAGGAAAAGTCAAGTGGCATCTGTTTCCTCCAGAGAAGGCATGGAGCTGCAGCTGCCAGCAAGAACCAGCAAATAATCAGGTGGTCAGAGACAATAGAAAGTGGAAGCTGAGCACAGATTATGTCACCAGTGCTGCTCAGAGCTTGGAAAGAATTAAAAACTATGTGGTGATTTTTGAGCTGACGTTTTCAGAAAGTCTGCACTTACTAAGTTCCAGCTCCTCACAGCCCTCGCCTGGGAGCTGTCTGTGCACGCACTGACCCAGGGGAGCAGAAGGTGATACCTCAGGTCATCCCTCGGGTCTCACCAGGAAAACAGGAACGAACTCAAGCTTTCCCAGTGGCTGCCTCTGCTGACCAGCATGAGACACAGGGAGGAGAACCGAAGCCTGTTTCTCAGGAGCAGCTGGTCTTGCTGCCACTCCAGCAGAGAGAAGGAAAAGAGACTAGTGATCAGGAGACCAAGAAAGAAGCAGCATGACTGAACAAGACCAAAAAACCAACTGGAACAAGAAGACAGAGCTGGATACAGGGAGAGAGGAATAAGGAAAGGAAAGTGGAACTCACTGTCAAGTTGAAACTGCACAAGCAGAGGGGATTTGTTGTTGGAAAAGGAGAGTTATGAGTTGGTATTGATTTGGGACATCAAGTCTTGAGAGATAGTCTAGGAGTAGATGGGCAAGAACAGAGGGGCTAGGAGAGAGGTCTAAGAAGGGAAACTGGAACCATGACTCACCAACAAAGTACAGTGTGTCTCACAGAGGGTTTATCTTATTCCATTTTACAGATGAGGAAACTAGATCACAAGGACATGAAGTGAATTCTCCAAAGATACGCACGTAATTATGAAGTTAAATACCAATCCTTTGCATTTCTCCTTGGACACAGCAAGAGCGGGGCTTGCCAAGTAACCACCCTGCTTTTGAGGCTGGACTGGTTGCCTTTCATACCTTCAGAAAGAGATGGAGGGAATTTGCATTTCAGAGCTCTCCTGTTGCTCAGCATGCAGCACAGGTCACTCACTCCACCTCTCTGAGGTCCTGTTGCCTGTGGCCTTCAGGACAACATATGATGCACCCAGCAACTCATTAAAGCCCCACACTGTGGGAGCTCCAGTGGAGCCCAGAGCATCCCCTACCAGAGAGAAGTAGGGCAGGGGGGTTTCTAACCAATACTGTCTGCTTATAGCTCAGAGGTCTCAGATTTTGCTGCAAAGTTAAAATTCACCAAGGCAAAAAAAAAAAAAAAAAAAAGAGGTCTAGTAATGCCTACCATTAAGGATCCTGAAGAACAGAGCAGGAAAAGGAGGCACCTGCCTGCGTGGGTACTCTCCTACCTTGCACAGCTTCATTTATACAAGTGGGTCTGGCTCACGTGGCTTGTTCAGACAGCTCCAGTGGGACTTACGCAGTGAAAAGGACAGTACAGGGAAGGAGCTGTAAACTCTGGGGAAACCCAAATTCCCTTGTAAAGTGTCTTTGGAATCTTCCAATAGCTTTCCAGTAACTTGTCCTGTTCATTGTGGGGGTCTAAAAACACACTAACAAGAGGACAATAGTTTAGCAGCAAGCAGCCTAATAAAAATATTATTATTATCATCATCACCATCATCATCTTCACATTATTATTCAGCCAGATCTACCACCAGGGAAGGAAGGGTAATTCCTCTTCGAGAATTACGAGTGCAACGCTGCCTCACAGCAACCTCCAGACACTGTGCCTCTGCTTTCATTATCAACACTAAACACATCGCGATCCACTGTGCAACCCCCGGTGTCAGGGTTATTTTGTGACTTCTGCTATTCCACAAACTTCAGAAAGACATCAAGATATGCCTGCATTTTGCCAGTGATATTCCATGCCCCCATTTGAGAAGGAGAATAACAGAGGTCTCGTGAGATACGAGGGATTTGCTCACAAAGCTGTGGAATAAAGGGGGTAGGTGCTTTGTGAGACTGCAAAATTACTTGTGATTCAAACTGAAAGCAAAAGGCACTGACACACTCATTACTTGCAAGCAAAGTGCCCATCAAAAAAGAGTTAGTATTATTAAGCAAGGCTGAAAGTGTTGCTGATAAAACACGTATTCTGCTAATCCTCTGCTTAGACATTCCCGTTTCTTCACTTCAGCCACACGTGTGCAGGGCTTCTCCTCTGCTGCCATCGAACTTGCAGATAAAAAGCATTATTTGTAAACCAATTTCATTGCAGTAAATGTCAGCAGCACAGAGTGCAAGACCCTGGGAGAACTGTTCTGAGAAGAGCACCGGTCTCACCGTAAAGCACCAGGCAGAGCCTGCTGTAATGGGTGCTCTTCCTGGGTCCTCTGGAGGTCTCCTGGGTCCGATAAAGTCGCTCAGAGCAGCTGTGCTTCATTGCACAATCTCTGGACCAAGGTCGCTTGTGGCAGCCTCGCAGATGCAGCATTAGGTCAAAAACTTGACCTTTTGAAGATGATGCTGACCCTGATCCTTCTTTGAAAGGTGCTTTGGAGATGGGCTGTGTGTGACCACGTCACACCGCCTGCCTTCCTGAGCTTGCGCCTCTTCCAAGCCTTCTGCTGAGCTTCCCGGCGTACATTTGTACTGCTGTCTCATCCAGGCCGGGGAGGTGTATTCTGCTGGAGAATTCCCCCAAATCCCCTTCCTTTTACACAGTCAGGACAAAACAAAGGAAGCAGAACACAGCATGTGACTACAGCCTTCAAGTTTAAGACTACATTAGCAAGAATCTATCTACATCCACATTAGCTTCCTAAGGAGAAAGCCTGGCAAGTCTATGCTGTTTGAAGCTAGGAATAAAGGAGGAATAAAAAGAAATGCAATGAAGTTATCTGGTTGGAGAAGAAATGAAAGTTGCCCACAGGGAAGCCCAAAGCATGGGCAACGGCTTTTTGCTATTGCTTGTCAAAAAGGCAAGAGAGAGGCTTTTGGAGAGCAGCTGACATCAGTGGGAGGGGAATTTCCCCACCAGTGGGAAAACCGCAGCAGAATTTCACAAACAGAGGACATGTGAGAAACAAGTTCTGGTGTTCAGCACCACCTCAACCTCTTAAACCCCTGTTTTGGAGGCATGCCTCATCCCATGCAATGCTTTAGCATCGTGAGGTCTCGGGCATCTGGCAGGAACAGCCACACACAAACTTTAGGGGCTTCCAACCACACAATTGCCCGTGGGTTGCCAAGATCTTTCTCCATGCTCCCTCGTAGCCCTGCAGACCTGTCCCAGCTCCAGTCAGAGGCACTCCTGTTTGCCTCTGGCCCTGCATGCCTTGTGACGCCCAGCAACCCAGCATCTTTCTCCATGAGTGACTGATACAGGGACACACTACTGACCTGATTCAAGACATTGGAAGAAGGGAGGCGAGTTGGTTAAGCCTTTCAGAAAATGCCATCTAATAACAAACGTGACACTGCTTGGGCTCCAGGGGCACAATCACAACCCGGTTGGACAGAGCAGCTGTACCAGGGTTCTCAGGCCAGAGAAGCCCAGGCAGCAGGCTGTTGGTCAGGATGGGGCTCTCTGTCCACCCCTTGCAGCAGTGCCATTTGCTTTGTGGTCTCCAGGAGGAGAGAGCTGTGGGTGCCAGGGATGGATCAGCAGAACAGTTACATCAGGGCACCGTGAGTCCAGATGTAAACCAAACAGGAAGGATGTGATCTTGCAGGATATGTTTGTCATATTGCTTGAAGGTTTAGAGATGAAATTAGGTGAAAGGCAGCTCTCCAAGACCGGGAACCTCACAGTGTCTCAAAAGAGCAGTGCAAGCACAGAAAGGTTTTCGTGAAGTGCCCCTGATGACAGATGTGATGTAAATGAGCGCAGAGCGAAGCTCTTGCAGTTCATTAAAATGTAGGGCTCAGAGCCTGGAAGAGGGGAGGTTGGAACCAGCCCTATGGAAAACTCCTGTGGAATTTAATAGAAAAAAAATATCACAGATTTTGAAAGCTTATTGGGAATATTCCTTTCCCTGAAAATGTTTTGGGGTTTTTGCACTGGTTTCCTTGAAATCTGTGCTCACATATTTCTGTGGACCCTCCTGGATTCATACCTATTACTTTTCGTTAGACTTTTCCATGCAGACATGCAAACTGAAACCACAGAAAATATTTTCATGCACCCTCCACCCTGCAGAGCAAACCCACCACATTCTCCCCGACTCCAGCGAGGTGTGACGTGGCAGCTTCCTCAGAGGTGCCAGCCAGCTGAGCAGGCAGGGAAGCAGCAGAACCTGGGTGGAGGGAAATAAAGCCAGCTTTTAGGGGAAAGTCCTCTGCTCATTGCCTTTTTTCCTTCTTTCTTTTGCAGCCAAGCTGCACGGAGCTAAATCAATAGGCTTACAAATCTGAGGAAGTTTCTAAGCCACTTTTAGTGGAGACTGGTGACAATCCTAGATGTGCAGAGTCCAGAAGCTAGCAAATCCTGCACGGGTGAAAGTGAGCACAGCTCCTGTTGAGCGCAGAGGGAGCTGCTCCCAAACACACTCCTACTGAATACGGCCCCATTGCTGCCTTTTTTTTTTTTTTAATGATTGTTGGACATTGTAAAAAAACCCAAACAAACAAACAAGACACTGGAAAAATGTGCATTCTATCAAGTGTTGTGAAACTGTGTGGGTTGGAGAAGGCTCAGTTGTTAATAAAGGAAACATTCATTGCATCCCATTTCAAGGAGCTGTGTTAGACAGAAAGGAGGTGGCAAGTCAGAAGCTGGAGACTTTCCCCCGTGAGTTCTCCCTTTGCTATCAAAAAATAACATTTTTAATGAAAAGGAAAAGGGGAAAAAAATAAAATAAAAGGAGGGGAGGAAGTAAGAAATGGGGTAACCATAGAGGCCTGGGAGGTTTCCTTATGAAGGCAGGAGACGGGATAACTTCCTAACTTCCTAACTGGAGCTACTGAGTGTTTCACTGCACCACTGACCTTTGCCGCAGGCAGAGCCCGGCAGCAGATGGAGTGCAGGAGTGCTGGCTGCTCGGCTGGCTCTGCAGGGACCCTGGCTGTGTCCTGCCCACAGGGGAAGGTGACAGACTGGCCCTCTGCCACCTACTCTCAGGTTAAGTTTTGAAAAGTTCCTATGGAATGTTTAAAAAAAAAAAAAAAAAAGAAAGAAAGAAAGAAAGAAAATTAGTACTTTAGAGGCAGATTTACACCAACCTGAGAACTCAGCATATGCTCCTCGAGTCATGTCCTACAGCTTTCAGTCTGGTTACAGCTTCAGAGACATTTTCCACTGGGACAGTGCAGGCCTCCAGAGTTGAAGGTATAGTTCATCCTCCCCAGCTTCCCTTTGCTCTGCTTCCTCCTTATTGTTTTCATCTCCTAGCACATCCCTGCCTGGTTTGTCATCATGTCATGTTGACACACTGTAGTGAGACAATTGCAGCTGCTCTCGGCAGAACGCAAACAGGGATCTGTCAGCCCCGCTCCCTTCCTCCCCCTCCCTCTCCCAGCAGGGCTGGATTTCACCGGGAACCAAGGGACCCTGGCCCCCGAGAGGTGCCTGTGGCCCACCTGCACAGAGGGCTGGCAGATGATCCCTTCTCACTCAGGTCTCTGCTTGGACATGACAGTTTATGCTGAGGCTAACTGCTCGCCCGTGCCAAGTGTGTGTGTGTTTATGTAGTCGACTCCGGGATGCAAACGGCATTCCTCTTATCATACGGAGAGAGGATATGAGCTCATTCATAAAGAATCCCAGCTCTGGGGTGCCCCACTCACTTAATCCAAGCATCCCCTGCATGCCCCTTCTTCTAAGAGGGTGGAAGAAAAGCAAAGCACAGTGCTATTGGCTTTTAATAAGCGGGATAATATATTTCAGAGAGGAGCTCAGACAGGAGAGGAAATGAACTTGGCTAGACAGTCACTTGAAAAAAAGTGGGGTTGAAATTTGCAAAACTCATTCCATTATTTCATGTAAATATACTTGGCCGGGTTACAACAGGCTGACAGAATCGTAAGATGCTGACCAAGACTACAGGCTGTCTCTCCCCTTTAGAAAGATTTCGCATCAGAGCACCATGTATTAGCCTGCTCGATAGAGAAACAAAGGCATTATTGGTTTGGCAGCTGCTGACTGTCAAAACAAGCAAAGCTCCCAAGGTTGTACTGAGCCTCTGCTCCTGGAAAAGGGCGCTGGGACTGGTACAGCACCCAGATGGGCTGGCCGGGGCTGCACCTGGGCTGGAGGATCAGCCTGTGTGGACACTTCACGGGTCTGGGCTTAAAGCAGGAGCGACGAGCAGCTCCCGTCGTGGGCACGTGCAAACAGGAGGGTAACCGGCACGCAGCGCTGCCTCGCAAAGCCGTTCTGCCCGGCGCTGTGGCGGGACACACAGACCCCAAGTGCTGCAGGAGTTAGGAAATGAGGTTCGGGTGGGAGAAGAGCAAGAAAAAAGAGGGCGATAGCTGTTGCCACTGACTGTGGTGTTGCCATTTGGGCTCATTAAAACAGAGGACATTAAAAAGCTGGGAACGGTTCGGAAAGAAGCTGCGATGATCTGGAAAACCTGCTATGGGGTCAGAACTGGCTCTGACCACAGGCAAAGCAGGAAGCTACCAGCTAAGAGAGCTGACAACTGCAGGCAGCACCAGGTCTGCTCTGCCCGTGCCAGGCTGGCTGCTGCCACTGCCACCGAGGGAGAAGACAGGGCATGTGGCACAGCCATGGGTATGCCAGCAGATGGGCCTCTTCTGCCCTTCTGCCCCGGCTTCACCTCCTTTCCCTAGTCCTCCCCTTCTCTGGACAAAACTGTCCACCTCTGACATCCCGAAAAGACCTTCACCATCAAAGTCTTGCTCCAGATCACACAAGCAGCCTGTGTGACTGCAAAGCACAGAAATAACCTTCTGAGCCTCGAGCCAGTATCTAACCCAGGAGACACAGTTTTCCATAGGGATTTTGGGTTTTTTTTCATAAAAGCATACCTGAAACGTTCCCATCTTGCTTCTGCACAGGTCAGCGGGGAGCCCATCATCCTTGTCAGCGGGAGCAGGATCATCCACGCAGAGTTTCCTGAGTTAAGAACTTGGAAATAGAGACAGCTGCCCGTTAGCATGAAGGCAATTCGGCCGGTGCGTGGGAATTATCCTCACTTCGTGATGCTCCTCTGTTTAGACTTCCAGCTCCTGAAGGTATGTGGTGATATAAGCAACTTGCTGGTGTTCTTTAAGTGAATCTTCAGCTGGTGTTGTCGAGGAGAAAGCTTTAAAATGTAACAAGAGATGAATGAAAACTGACAAATGTGAACAGAACTTGAACTGCTTTCTGAATCTCATTTCTCAGCCACTCCTGTAAATACTTGCAGCCTGAACTTTTGGCACTGGCAATATTTCTTATGCTTATGCTTTAAAGTGGGGGGGTGCAGATTATGGTCTTTCAAAATTGATGGGCATTTACTATCAGAAGATTGCAAACACCTCTTTTAAGACCTGCAATTTTGTAAGTGATTTATAATTTTCAAAAATGGCTAAAAACAATATTTCCTTTCCAATCTAAACGTGACTACGCTAGCCCCAGTTTCTCACTAATGTTTTCTGCCACGGGACAACTGATAAAGACTATTATGAAAGAATTGGAAGGGAAAACATGAATTTAAAATGAAGATTATTTCAAAAATTAGACAATATCTATTGATTTTTTAGTTCAGCTAGTAATTTTG
>WUAM01000089.1:6152407-6189918 GCA_024336885.1 Actenoides hombroni
AGAGAAGAGAAGAGAAGAGAAGAGAAGAGAAGAGAAGAGAAGAGAAGAGAAGAGAAGAGAAGAGAAGAGAAGAGGACTCTAATTAATGGGTGCCCTAGGAAATAGCTGGAGTTAAGTCCATGAGAGCAAGTTTTCCCATCTGCCTGATATCTCAAGAAAGCTACAGCACCTCCTCATTTTCATCCATGGCATCTTCCAGAGGTTTACTTCACACACAAACATGGGTACTCATACTTTTTTTCCTTTGAGGTTTTATTTTTTGGTTCTGTTGTTGTTGTGGAAAGGGCAATGCTATGAGCTGTGCACGATACAGGCCTAAAGGTCTGCTCAGCTTTCACGTCTTTACAGACAAGGTCGGAAACACATCAGGGCTGCATCTGTTCTGTGGCAGCAGTGCTGTGGGAGATCCGTGGACTAGGACAGACTGCCATCGCCTTTGCACTCAATTCAAGCGATGATTCAGTTTGGGATTAACTGAAACTATGTGGCAAGCCACTATCCCAAGTTTCTGAGCTGGAAACCTTGTGACTTTCATTTCTCTTCCCTATTTATAAATCTTTCCCTTCTATCCTTGAGGCCCCCTGCTCCTGCCTCTCCACCCTGACCTGCTTCTGCTCGCTCCCAGAGGTGAAACCGAAGAGCTGCAGTTGTGACACTCCAGTTCGTGTGTCATATTGTAACTGGGTTTCCACATCCTCCTCGCCCTGTTGTAAAAGCACATGAAGAGGAAGAAGGGTAAATAATGAAATATAGGAAAGCAGGAAAAGAGGAAGCATCTGAGAGACAGCAGCCCAACTGAAATGCTAAGAATTATGGAGAAGTGACAGAAAGGGAAGCACAGACCAGGAATTATACTTGGTGGCTTAGCAAAAAAATTTTTTAAAACAAACAAAAAATACATGGGCTTAGCCTTTTCTGCCCCTGCAGCAATCTTCTAGATTACTATTCCTCTCTGACTTTTGCCCACTTGACCTGCATTTCCCTTCCTGACTCCTTGAAGGCAATTAGCAAACTGTGCTACACTGTGTACAGCTAGACTTCTCCAAACCTGACCCAACCACCACCACCCTCCTCACCTTCAAACCAACCGAGAGAAGGGACTCCTCAAATAACTCTCAGAAAGAAAAGAGGGAAATTACGAATGAGGAAAAGGCCTCAAAATGTCTAGCCTTAGGGTGAGAAGGCTCGATGAGGCAATGGTCTTATTTGCCAAGGGCAGCCATGGAGGACAGAGTAGTGGAAGAGTACAGAAGGAAATTGGCTAAAGCAGAGCAGGGATTGCCCAACTGGGCTATCCTGCCCGGCTGCCAGCGGATGGAGAGGACAGCTTAGGAAGCCCTTCCACTGAGATCATGCACTGTTCTGTCCTGCTTGTTCAGAACGAAACTTGGCCGCAGCAGAAAGCGTCCGAAATTCACATGAAGAATTTTCTCCATTTGCAGGCAAGAGAGATACAAAGCAGAACATGAACCTCTTTAAGAAAAGAGCAGGAACCAGCTTTTTTATGCTTTCGTGTTTCTCAGGGAGTTTTCAGCAAGAATTTTTCTGATAAAGGGATGAGCCGAAAGTAAAAACTTGTGTTTTTACTTGTGACCCCCTATAGATATCACCACACTAATAGTTATGCATCCCTTTTGAGTCAAGCTCCAGTCTTTATCTTATCCGGTGGCTAACTGAATTTTGTAGTTTCTCAGGAAGATAGTGGTGAAATCCTGCATGTAAATGAAGACAGGAGTGTTACACAAAGGTGTACTGTGGTATAACTATTTGTTCATCGCTGCAAGAAAGCCACCCTGTTGGAAGAGCTCATTCAAACCACTTGTGGCTATTCCCCCACACAGGAGGCTGTCAGGAGGTGATAAGAAAGGGGTATTAGTGAGGCTTCACTTTCTTTGAAACACTCTTGCACAGAGAATATCAACAGGCTCAGCTATTTTCCTTACCATTTATCTGTGAGTTAGGAAATAGCTTCTGTGCCACTTGACCAGTGTTTAGCTCTCCAGCTAAAGATAATGTATTGTGGGACATGCAGGACAGAGGAGAGATGACTTTACCTGCACAGGAAGGAGCTACCAGTTTCCTCTTGTGAACGGCAACAACCCCTTAGCCGTTGTGGCTGTTGGAGACCTGCAGTGCATGTCCCATCCTGCACCTCTGACTGCCCTTCCACTTCCCTGCAGGTACAGCACCAACACCTCTAGTTCACAGCAACACAGTCTCTACGCCGCCTTATTTTTCAAGGGATGGCAAGGTGACCAGGCTGTGCAATACCTGGGTACACACACGTGAGAAGGACTGTGACCGCTGTGAAGGTTCTGCCTAGCTTGTCGTGTCCTACCCGCCACAGAGAAGGGCTGCTGTAAATGCTGGATTTGAGGGGCACGACCTGCCTTCTTCTGGCTTTACTAGTTCTGGTCTGGTTTTAACTTCAGCGGAGCCCCTCTTGAATTAGTGCAGCCTTTCCAAAGACAAAAAAAAAATGTCATGCAGCTGTTCAAGAAACAAGTCAAATTAGTATTGTAAGAGAACTTAGCTATGGACATTCTCCACCGCAAAGGGACACAATTTTTCTATTTCATTTTAGATGAAAAATATCAAGTAAAAGAGACAGAAGTATGGACATTTTCACGTCTATCCAGGCATAATGCTCCTTGCTGTTAAACCAAGGCAGCTGGAAACAGCTAAGCACTGGCCTGTACTGCAATCCTAGCCATAAGGAAAAGCATGAGTAGCTTGCTTGGTTAAGGAGCAATACCACAAGGGGATTTTTACGCTGATGTAAACTTAGAAAAAAAAGAGAACATTAAATAGCAATAGAAATGGGCATTACTTGGTTCAGAACCGTTCTTAGTTTCTTGCCACTTATAAATATACTTATCTTTTAATAATTCCCTTCCTCACAAACAGCACCCTTCTGCTTCAGCCTATACAGAATTTGGTAACAAACAAAATTTTATGGCCTCGCAGAGGGCCAGGGTACTGGATGCAGACTGAGGAAATCTAGGCTCAATTCCTAACGCAACCACAGGCTTCCTGTGTGGCCATGGGAAAGGCACTTAATCCATCATGTGCCCTTACTTCCCTATCTGCACAGTTTTCAATTCTTTTTTAATGGGGATAAGACTTTTTTTCTTTTAATGGGGAAACTCAAAAGCTACGTTGCTGTCCAGAGTGATCCCTACATCTGAGTACACGCCTTTCAAGTATCCTAAAGCAAGAGGCTGAAATCCAGCCATGCACTGGGCACCCTTCTGGCCCATGTCCCATAGAAGGTGAATAGAGACCATGGGGCAGGCAGCAGTAGTAGCTTGATAGGCTGCATCAGAAATTGGATCAGGCTGCTTAGGTATTCGTGAAAAAGGTTACCCATAATGTGTGATGTGTCCTACAGAATTATATAAAGGTAGAAATACTCTCCAGCCTAATAAACCTTGGTTGCACCCATAAAATGCTGGATATCAAGTGCTTGGAGCACTCAGCCAGCTCTCCCTTATTTGGGATTGCTCAAGGTCAAAAAGTAGGATTTTTCTTACTCAGACTAACGATGCAGAAGCAGGAAAGATATTTTTCTTCAGCTGACCTTTTCCCATGGTACCACTGTTCCAAGAGAGATGTAAAAATCCCAAAGGCAGCTACCTCAAGAAAACAATCTTAAGCTGCTTAAAATATGCAAACCAGCTTTTAATTTCCCGCCACACTGCAGCCAGCATGGCAGAAGTCATCAGTGGTCTGAGAAAGGAAACAAGAGAGGCTCGGTCTGTACCTTTTTTGTAGGAAATGACTAAATACTGAAAACTGTGTCATCTCCAGCTCAGCTTCATAGCGCTTCTCAAACACGGTCAGTTACGAGGTGTGAAATCTCACTCCAAACCCAAATTGATAGAGTATCTCTTTTTTTTTTTTTTTTTTTAATGCAAAAGATCTTCAGAAACAAGTCAGCAAAAACAAAAGCCTGGACAAGAGTATGGATCTGACGCGTTGAGGTTTGGTCTGACATCCCAAGGTTATCCCCAGCTGCTCACCCTGCCAGGGCCAGCCTCACTCACCGCTCTGTCATGCTGGCACCAGGCTGTCACCTCACTCATTGCACTGGCATGACCCGGAACTCCTGCCTCTGCAAGTCAGCCCTCCCCTTTTTCTAAGAAAAAAAGTCCAGCCAACACACTGAATTGCTTCTCTGTACTAAGATATAGACTAATTAGAAGTCAGAAAATTGATTATTTCCTGATTTGCAAAATGATCTAATCATTCGGCACCAATATTTATTTTATACCCTCATGCACCATCACCAAATCCTTCATTTATTTCTGTTTAACTGTTTTCTGTTTTTCAGTCTCACTTTTCAAGCTAAAGAGACTCATTGTATAAAAAAAAGCTGAGTACTTTGAACCAAACCAGTCCCACTGCACCCTGGCAGGACACACAAGGCTATTTTCCTGCAGCTATTAGAAAAACGAGTTTGTTCTCTGGTCTCCAGAATACTATTTATGGTCTAGGTTCCTCAGCACAAATGATTACATCTCATTGTGACCTACCTCACACTTACTTCAGCTAGGACTTGTAAGGCTTAATTAATCAATCATGTTATCTATAGCCTTAATTAGATTGTAAGCTCTTTGGGGCGTGCTGTTGGTGTTGGTGCAGTGTGTACAACAACAGAGCTCTGTTCCCTTTCCAGGAACCCTGTGCCACAACACAAACTCATGGATAAAAACAACAAAACAATCGGAGAGAAACGGCAGTAGAAACACTCAAAGCCTAAATTAATCCCTTTCCCAGTCTTTTATAAACAGTCAGAGCTACTATGGGCAGAGGACATGACAATATATGCAACTAGAACAAGATCTGTGCTGTGGAAACCAGTGCCAGGCATTCAGAGAGTGATGAAAACTTGGCCTCCTATAAGGGTGGATGATCTGTTCAGACTATCAGAGTTGGCTTTCCTGCCCTCTCAGCATTTATGGAATATTTGAAAGTGTCTAGCAGGCAAAGTTTCTGTCAAACTTCCCCTCTGCTCCCAGTTGTGTGTCCTAGACAGTGTAAGTGACTTTTCTCTGGAGGAATCATTTTGTCACTTTTTAAGCATCTGTCAGTTGATGTTTAAAGCGCTTCTCAAATACTGCAAAGGAACAATCACTGTGTGGCATTTTTACCAAACACAAAGGATTCTATGTATAGAGACACCGAAATGTGTGCCTTAACATGCTGTTACACGTTAGGAAACCTTCTCCATGAACTACCAAGTCGCAACTCCGTGTTGCTACCCAGCCAGAGAGAGGGCACCAGTGCTACTCAATCCAGGATCCATAAACGCGCCTGTATTTCATGCTAACACCCAGACAAGTCTGTCTGGACTAAGAGTGAGGTAAATGCAAAGTGTGAGAAATCTTCCTCATTAAAATGCAAAGCTGCTCTGCAGAAATTGCTATTTCTTATTAGCTAAGGTAAACTTTGCTACCTGTGCCGTGGCCATGCTGCACTGTGGAGTACGGTGTGAGGTCAAGAAAGGAAATGAAATCCTGCTGACTCCACCAACCAAGAACACATACCTACACAAACAGTTTGGGCTACCGGGTTATACAGGTCACGGGTAGGCAAGTTTGTCAGAGGCTGCAGCAAGTGTGCAGACTTGGTCTTCAGAAAATCAAAGCTTTACCTGGTAAACTGGTCAGCAACAAGAGACAAAACATGGGACTGACGAATGATGCTTTGTTCGTTTGGATGAGAGCACTTCAAGGAAAGTTGCTTCTGCCTTGTCCAACACAAAAAGACCAAATCGTGCTGGCTGAATATTTCTAAGCATACAAAGAACTCAAATCTCTGTGATTCCAGCATCCTACTGGCAAGCCTTTGGTCTCTTGGAAACTGTTAGACACCAGAATTATCACTCGCCTGAGCAGTGCTGAAAGTACTCCTTGCCACCAGGACAAATGAAACACACCTTATCCACAGCTTCCAATTCATCCTCCTCAAAGGCACCATGGTGTCCCAGGGAAGCTGTGAGGCTCACACCTTCAGGGTAACATGCCTCTCAAGTTCATAGAAGAGAATGTTAAAAGTTTCATTTTCTGTTGTCATCTTTTTTATCGAATGAATGTGCAGTGGCTGTAAGTAGTGCAGGACTGTGGCATGCTGTGGCAAATCTTCCCAGCAGATCTTGTGAAATTGGTTTCTGCTGATGCAAATGTGCTGTTTGCTAGAGCTCCCCATTGCTATCTGATGATCCTATGGCCTGAACGTGAAAAACACAACCCGCAGCTCAGAATGTGTGGATCACGATGTTCTCAGGAAGTATGCAACTAATATAACTGTTTGTGCTCTATCTCACTCAAGGTAAAAAAGAAGGGTGAAAAAAACCACCATTGCACAGCAAACCCCAGTCCTCACACAGGAAGGCCAAGGACTGCTGTTTGTTCAGCCAGCCTGGCCTTTGTGAGGAGGTGTATTTTGCACTCAACTGTAGCTCCCTGGGGTGTGCACAGGAAGATTCCCTGAATATCGCTGCCGCTTTCTGGGATGGGAGAGCAGAAGGGTCCATCACTACATCTGTTACAGTGGTTCTTTTAATCCTGTGTTTGTTAGCTCAGCTAGCTACTGAAACACCTCTAAGAAAGTTACTGAGTTAGGCATGCATCAGATTGTAGTGGAAAGACGTTATCTCAAATGAGATACACAAGATAGTATATCTGCATTTTCCATTAGATTATTTCCATACATCAGTCACCTATCCCTCCACTACGAGGACCAGGCGTCCCCCAGAGCTTCACTGTGCAACCCTAAACGTGGTATAGGACTACAAAAGAATCTTCTGGAAAAATACATTCGCCAATTTATCCCTTGGTCTCCATTACAGGCATTACCTGAATAACACTGTAAGAAATTATGTGAAGAAAGCATCCAAATGCAGGAAGGAACAGCACTGACAGACTGCAGGGGAGGCTCCCGAGAGAGCCCGTGTTGCCCTTCACAGGCAGCAGAGCCTCTCCAGGGCATCGCCTCAGGCGAGCAACGCCGGGGGGAAGGATTGAGAGGGGTCAAGTGTCTCTCTTTCCTTTCCCCAGCTCCCGCTATGTCTTCATGAACACCTTGGAGGTTTTTCTAGCCCCATGACCCTGTCTGCCTTCACAGCCGCCTTGGCCCAACCTCCCTACACGGACTGCAAAAGCCACAATGGGTACAAGCACGTCTTCCTCAGCTGCTGCCCACTTCCCAAATGGAATGTACACTTAGGTTTCTTATAGGCATGCAGGCAAATTAGCAGGAACTAACCTTTTCCTCTTTTAGTTTGAAAAAACCATTATTTTTATGATGTGTTTATTTTGCAGAGTGTATGTTTGATAAGTCTTTTCTTTCCCTCTTAAAAGGAATGAAAAGTTCAGCTTTCAAGACAAATGCTCTTTTGCATACATGTGCTGTTTTTTAGGGGTTTTTTTTTACACAGACATACACACAGAGGAATTTGACTTTGTAGGCATATCATTTTATGTGTGCTGACAGGCATACCTTTGTATGTACATGTGTGTATGTGTGTGCATTTACACTTGGAAAAGGGAACATGGAATACGTGGGTCCTGTTGGCTGGAAAATACCTTGCCATTTCAACTTCAAAGGAAGTAATAGCAAGAAGAAATGAATTACGAAAAGTTTTAGAAATGAAAACTATTTTTGTATTGTGTCCTTAACACCAAGGGCTAAATTGTGCATTGTATAAATCGGTTTCCTTCAAGGCACATGGGAGGAAAGCTTATTAGGAATGGTTACAATGTACAGCAAACATACAGACTCATTAATGTGTAATTACAGAACAAACCATATCAGACTTCTCCAGTCTGTTTTGCAAGGAGAAAAAAAATTCCACTTAACACCACAATAAGCCCATGATAGGATGCCAATTTTACTAGGATCTACTAGCAATGTGGTTGTAAGATTAAACAAACGTGTTGCTACACCAGAGCTAATGCCTCATCTTTTACATGTGTTGGGCTCCAAAGCCACTGAAGTCTTTCACTAGCACAATTACCATTTCTCATTTTTATTTCTACTTGTCATCATGTGGACAAATGGGCAGGAAGCTCAACTCCTCCTCAAAGCCTAGTTCCCATTTGACTTCTAGATGAATTGTTGTAGGTCCACACCTGCAGCAGATGAAGTCCCAGCAACCACACACTGGCCATCAGGGTTTCCTTACCTCCCCTCCAATGTCCAGGAGGACATTTGTAACAGGAGGTGCCAGTTACAAAATGGTTTGGATTCTGAGAAGAAAACGGATGAACCCCGACTCAGAAGGGAAGGCATCATGGCAGTATGGAAGGGATGTTCTCACCTCTTGGCTCATGGCTGCAGCCTGGGGAAACCAGGAGGGATGCTGTGCTTAGGAGAGACAGAGACACTCACAGCCTGAACTGTGAATACAGCCAGCTGGGGCTCAGGGGAGGGATGGATCACAGACAATTCCACACTTCTCTCGGCCACATGGGTGTTTCTTTCCCTTTGCAAATCTGCGCACAAAACCCAAGCAGTGGGTCTCAGTCCACCCCACAATAAGGCACATAAATTTTCCATAGTGAATTATATATGTGCACGTGTTGTTCTCCCCTGAAAACAACTTCTTGCATGGAAAGAGCTGGGAAGATACGTCCGAAACGCGGACGCAGCGTGAGGGGTGCAGAAATGGCAGTGTTCCCCAGCTGGCAGTCACCATTTCAGTGCTCATGAAACCATCCCGCTTCAACACCAACCACTGCCACCACTTCCGAGCATTGCAACACACATTCACAGCAGGAAAAAACAGGCTCAATATCTCAGCTCGTATAATGCTGAGGTGTGCGCAGTACTGTGAATGATCTCCTTCCAAAGGAACCCTAAGCAGCCATTAAAAATCAGAAGGCAAAGCCCTTAGCTTAGACAAAAACCAAAAATGCAAAAAGCACCCAAGATTTGGGAAGTTCAAATCCATAGTGGGGATGTTGGCTGATCACAGCTTCTTACAAATACAGGATGCTTTTAAATGATGAAATAGGGAGAATGAATATTTCCTCTTCTATTAATTGCAACACAAGCTGAAAGTGTCACCAACTTAAGTTAAAACGCACCTTTCCACTGCATTAAATATTTCTGTCACATTACTTAATCAGCAGGGAGGGCAAAATCATGTGTAGACACTTTCTGTTATGTGAAGGAATTATTAATTTTAAAAATTGGCAATTTTAAAGCTCTCAATTTGTATCTTGTTTAAGAGAGGGGTCAGGGAGCAGGCGAGTTCTTACATCGTTCCATAAATAATCTAGAAGTTACTGAAAACTCTGTTAAGAGCCACTTCCTCAGAAGAAACTTTTCTAGGGTAAGAAAAAAATGGTTTATGTGGGAGTTCTTACTCTTCAGTCTCTCTTCTTTTCTTTTTTCTTTTTTTTTTCTCTTCTTTTTTTTCCTTCTTTTTCTTTTTTCTTTTTCTCTCCTGTTTAAACCTGATACATGATACATGGCTTGGAAGAGTGGAAGTCAATTCATTCTGTCACATTGCTCCATTTTGCTCCATTGATTACAATTCTCAAATGAGATAATTTTGGACTATCTTTAGGGGAGAAAGAATGGGGGAAATGGAAGGTGAAAATCGAGGAACAAAACATGGACCATAACTTTTTGGATCAGCTCTGTTTTGGTTGGAAATTGAGAGTAGTTCTGTGTTTGCTCTGCATTTACTAATTCTCTGCAAACCTTCAATGGGGTTCTTAATCCCATTTTTAGGTATGGAAATTGGCACATTAGGGTTGAAATATTATTTGCATCACAAGACTAGGAGTTAATCACTTCCACAAATCCCACTTTGTGCCTGTGATGTTACTATAGGTCACAGTGGACTGACAGATTACACACCTTTGTGGGATCTCTTCTTAGGCTTATACCCAAGGCACCTAAACACTTCTGGAAAACATGTCCCTAAGCTGCACTGGATACAAGAACTAGGTGCTGTTCCTAACCTAAAAACATATAAAAACAAAAGAAAGAAGCACACACCAAATGGGTTACTTTACTAGGAGTTATATTCCCTGCAGCTGCACGTTTACAACACAGAATTCACTTACTGGGGAGGGAAGGAGCAACAGAAAGTGTCCTGCACTGCAGGCAACAGGTCTAACCTGCTTCTGGGCTGCGGCTCTGCTGTCTCACTTGTTCAGGGAGGCAGCTAGATGAGGCAGGACAGAGTTTCCAACAAGTTGTCTCTGGAGGTCTAAATCCTGGGGTGCTGGCTGATCCACCTTCACAAGGTGACAGCTTGCTGTGGTCACACTTCTTCACTGCAAATGACACGCTGAGGGTGAGCCTGCATTGGCTGCTATGGAATACCCCTGCTGCACAGGGGACAAAGCTTTTTCTGGAAAGGACATCTTCTGAGGATTCAAGAAACCTCACATAGTGGGCTCAATGGGAAAGGTTCAGGGACAAACTGCCGTCCTGCTGCGATGAGTGGTGTTTGCTCCTGGCTTTAGGACTACAGCTACAAAAGGGATCTCCCTCCACCCCTTACTCTACCATAAAGGGCTTGCTCTACACTGAGGAAACCTGTGGTGGCAAGACCATGCTGTAAATCCTTCCCTGCAAATCTCTCATGTGGGGAGGCAGCCACATCTTGGTGTGGGACAGAGCCTGGGGAGCTCATACCGGAGGGGAGAGCATCACTGCAGCTCCTCTGCAGTCAGACACTATCTCCTCCCAGGGAGGCACCACAGCAGGAGCTGAAATTAAAGAAATGTGAGGAGAGGCTGAACAAAAGCAAAACAGCAGCTTGTTCCAAAATGGAGCTTGTGTAGAGGCAGGTGGTCCCCACACTTCACCTCAGTCCAAAGGTTAAGCTTTTCGCTCAGTGTGCACTCCCAAAGAGCAGTTGGGTTGAATGAGAACTTGGCTAAGGGAAAAAGCAAGCTTACAACAAAGAGTAAGCAAGAAATAATACACAACAGAAGGATGGCTAGTGTTGGGAGGTCCACCAAACCTTCTGATGCAGAGTCATTCCCTTAAAATAACCTGAGGTTTAGCAAGCTGCAGCTATAGAGGTCCTCCCCAGCTTAAAATATACCCCGCTTCCAGCCAGAGCCCTGTATTTCTGAGTTGTGCTGCAGCCACGGCTGAGATCCTGCTAGATAATTTTAACTCCCGAGCTAGAATGGGGCTTATCTCTGAGGCACATCTCTTCTGCTCAGATAAAGACAACTTCCTCTAACTGCAGATTAGATCAGCAGGCGCAGTATCCGTACCTAAAAGCCACACAGCTAAACACACCATGTCTCTCCAGTTCAAACAACGCTCGCCACTTTCTCAGCACCCAAGAAACAAAACTTGCACGGCTCCCAGGCTCTCCTTGGCTTTTGCACTGATGCTCCCCTCTGAAAACACAGCACTGGCCAGCAGGCACTCACAAAATCGCTTCACAAGCTACACAGCTCTGGAGAAATGAGGTAGAAGTTCTGTAGCTTCACCATCCGCTGCAACATCGTGTTGCCACAGAGGCAACACAAATAACATTTCTACCAAACAGCCCAGGGATAAGAAGATTCTGCTGAAAACTAAATAGAAAACGCTAGAAAAGTATAATTCTCTCTTAGGATCAATGCTGTTCTCAAGGATCTGATTCTACCTCGCGTTCAGGTGGCATCAGAGGGCGAATTTTTACGCTCCTGCTTCCGCAGAGGCTCTGCCCTGGCTTTGCACAGGCTGAGGGAACTGCCCCAGTTCAGCACAGCCCGCACTGGGACTGCAGCCTCTCTCCTTTCCAGACTGGCCCCCCCCTCCCTTCCAGAAACCACTTGCAAGTTTGTTTTGACAATGTTCACCCTCCATTACTCGCATCGAGCACTTTTAGACTTGACAAAGGAATCTGTCTTCAGTCAATGGCTGTTTTCCATTGGCCTTGTGCAAATCTGTGCACATTGTGTGTTCCACTGAGCAGAGCTCGTCCCTGGCAGCGTGGCTTCCCAACAGCCCCGTATGCCCAGGCCTCCTGCACCTCACTCTAGCACACTGTTCCACACTATCCACATGCTAAACATACCTTTGCAGACTGGTATATCCCATACAGCATATGCAAGGGCATCCACGGAATCTGTCACATGTCTTCTCCCACTACCTCACCCCCATCCTCCTCTATACAAATTCCCAGACGAATTTTGCACGCCAAATGAAAACAATCCTGATGACAATACCTCCTGCATTCCCCCTCAAAAGAGGTGAGTCACACTGGCAGGGTCTCAGAGCGTGCAACACCAGTCCAAAGTGGGGACCGGTACTCTAGGGCCAGAAACTGGAGCTTTGGTCCAAACAAGAGGGGAGATTCCCAACTTCCCTATTTTTAAAAGTTCCTATAATATTTCAGTTACAAGTTTTTCAATTCCTTCAGAAGCCTCCTCTGTTGGACTTTCAAGCCCCGTTTCACTGTGGAGGGTTAAAGGTAATTCTTTAATCTCCTCAAATCATCTTGCAAATCATTTTCCCTCTGCTCTCAGAGCCAGCAGAGCTACATCAGGTGAGAAAGCGGTTACGAGCAGTTATTTACAAAGGCTCATCAGCTCCTACACGCTTTCACACCTTGGAGTGGCAGCGAGGTCCGTCTGAAACCTGAGCAAGTAAAACACCCTGCACAGCCCTCTAGGTCACTCAGGTTGTTGGACTGTTGACGTGTCCACGTGCACACACGCCACACGTGCCTTTTATTGCTCATACACAACACGCTGCCTTCATAGCCCCTCAACTCCTACAGCAGGAGCATGCAAAGGTATTGAGCTCTGGCAGTGTCCTTCCTCAGCTGCCTTCCCTGCCCTAGAGAAGCGCTGGGGCAGAGGCCAGCCGGACCTGCCCCAAGCAACAGGACCCATTGTGCAAGCTGGGGCGGGGCACTTCCCCTTCTGACTTTGCTCCCTTCTCCCCTCCATCTGCAGCCTTTCCACACTTTCACTCTGCCTCCACCCAGCTCTGTCTGAGTTGCAGCAGGTTTTATGTAATGGCAGGCTGCTGGGGTTGGCCTGCTGGCCCCTCAGCAATGCTGCTCTCCCTGCTCTCACACGGCTGAAATCCATTTAAGGAAATAAAGCACTTAAGCAGCTAAGAAAGAGGACACTTGCCCATGCCAGTAACTAGCTACTTGTGCAGATTACCACCTCTAAAAGCTCACGGCCAGGAGGGAAGACCCCAAGATGTGAAGACAATGCCATGTGCCCAGAGATTTCAGGCACGGAGGCTCTGCAGTGACACAGAAGCTACTGAAGCTACACTGCTTCAGCAACTGGGGAGGGAGGTAACACCAGTTCCTTGACACTTCCCACTGGAGGAGAAAATGTAAAAAAGCTCTTTCATTTTAACTTCTCTTCCCATACTGGTGTAACTTATTTTAAACAAATAGAGAGTTTCCAGCTTCATACAAACCACATCCATCTTCTATTGATGTCTAGGATCACCTTCACTTGTCACTTTGGGCATCTCCTGTCAGTTGCCCAAGAGCTTCAACCCCATTTGGTGAGGTGGGTTCTTCTAACCTCTTCCTCTCAGAAAGAAGAATATCCGTACACATCATATGTTTCAGGTCCAGACCGTAATCTGTAGCTATGGATGGTGGTGATCGCTTTTTTCGGTAAGAAACCCTTGACTTCAGTGTTGGAAGTCTAAATGGCAGTCTCCAGCATCAGACAGCTGCTTGTGCAGAAATGGTGAGCCCTCTTTCTGAGGCCACTAACACTGTGAGAGAGGTTGGTTTTCTTTACCCGTTGATGTCCAGCTGCAGTATGGGCAGCTATGGATAAAGGAAGGCCCCGCTTGCCTTTCTAGGCCGATGCTACCGCTGTAGCAAATGGGGTTTTCTGCACGAAGTAGGGTCTGACCTACAGCTCACTGACTCGTTAGCTTCCCACACATGGCTTGAATTAGGTTACAGTCCCAGGGCAGAAACAGTCCTAAGCTGCAACCATCTACTGCAAACAGGACGTTCAGTACTGATTATCCACAAAGGGTGCACACAACATTTAGCCTGCAACTTGAACGGAGACGGTCAGAATCCAGTGATTCTCAAGTCAGAGATATCTCAAGTCAGCTGCTGTAAGTTAGCATGGGAAATAGGGCTGCCTGTCCAACATAGGCTGCAAAGCACTAATTCTTAATGGAATGGTATTTCAGTGAGATGTGTATTTCTAAATAACTTAGATCAAAATTTCAAAAAGATATTTAGGAGAGATCATAAAACTCTAGTGCCTTAAAGAGCTTTGAGAATCTCTCTCTTTGCTTGGCTGAAAAGGTTGCCTGTAGTTTCTAGAAAAAGTAATTGTAGAGCAGGTGGGTGAGCAGAGTAAAAAAATAAATGAATAAAAATGTTATAGGTCCAAGATCAGTCTGAGAAGGAAATTTTGGGTAGAGAAGAGGACAAGGAAGGAAGATCTAGTGGACAGAGCGGCTGCAATGAAGTTTGCAGGAGGAAGCTGCTCAACACATAGTGGCATTCTGGGAGTTACAACATTAAGAACATAGCAAGCTCATGAAGGAAATGAAGAGACATAGCACTGACCAGAACACATCTTTTAATATGTTTCTCTTTTGCTGTGCTGCTTGGGGTTATTACTAGAAACTGTTGATGACTACTTCCACAAATGACCTATTCACACCCACTCATCATTTCTGCATTAGTCAGAAGCAGCCCATGCCTTCTGTGCCTCTATCGAGGCACACAAGTCAAAATGTACATTTCGTGAACCTCTGGACATCTTCTATATGAAATCTGCACCCTCTCTAGTCATTTTAAGTAGAGACACTCAGAATCTGAAGACACCCAATAAAAGGTGGTAAGTGAATTGAGTACTTCAACTTCTAAAGTCTACTACGCCTTCATTCTCAGAGTGGGAGAGGCGTTCCAATGGTTCTACCAGGTCTATAGCACCACATTCAAGTCTCAGTCTAAGGTTGCAAAAAGCAAGAAAAGAGATTTTTGAAAACAGATAGAGGAGCTAGAGCCTATCTTTCTTTTTCAAAAATAGCTTATTTCCCCTAATCTCTAACCTTTAAAAAGCTACATCGATGAAAAAGGTACTTAAACTTTTGACTCCAGAGGTAAAGGTTTCCTGAAGTGTTACTACAATTCTGAGTAAGCAGATGGTCATTTGAACATTTCTATCTCGCAGGCAGATTCAAATTCACAACAGATTTCTCACCTAATTTTAGTAAGACGAGGTAAATACTTACTCTTTTATTTAATAAACCTACAATTTCCATTGTTACCTGTGTAACACTATGTGTACAAAAAAAGTCCTCCAGAGCCTAGTGGGCTTCTTTCATACATGTCTGACTCTACACTTGCTCACTGCGTGCCATATGGACAGCTGACCTCTCCGGGCATTAGAGATATAGTGGAATGCACTGTCAATCGTATGCTGAAACACAGCAAAGTGCATAGGGGATTCCCTTTTGATGAAGGAATAAGATGGGACATCAGGAAAGTCATACAGAGAAAAACTGTTGCCTGGTCATATCTGCTCACGTGCATTGCCTGTCAGTTATAGACCACAGTCTACCTCCCAGCTATGAGATACATATGCAACATACAGGTCTTTACAATATTCTCCGGCCTACCTTATCATTCTTCAAATTATTTTTTCACATCATCCTTTTCTACTTCAGTCTGGTGATAAACAGAGGTGAAAACCAGATTTTAGAGTTTAGAGATGACGCTGCTGCACTGAACACCGAGCCTGTCTACACTGCCATGTGCCACTGCCTTGCTGCACTGAACACCAAGCCTGTCTACACTGCCATGTGCCACTGCCTACAGAGACAGGCAGTCCCCCTAACACATCTGTAGGATGATACAGGCCGAACACCACTCCTGAGGCACTGGTTTATCCCGAAAAGATTGCCTTCTGATGATGATCCAGAATGTGAATAGCAATTACATGGTTCCTGATATGTCTGGGGCATGTGTTCAGAACCTTTTTGTAATAAAGGAGAATTCCTTTTATTTAAGTATACTGTTCTCAGATAGTTAAAGGCTAGAAAAAAGGATCAGTAGAAGAGGTAAAAGTGTATGCAGCTTTACAGAAAAGGCAAACATTGCGAGCACTGGAGTTGATACCTACAGTTAAGATCATCCAGAAAGCAGAGTACTGGGAATTGTCTTTGTTGCTGTTGACTATGGTAAATGTCTCACTACAAGATGTGACCCTTCAAAACCAAAGAGCTATGGGTAGAGAAACTGGCTGTAGAAAAAATGTTGAAGTCAGAATATGGAAAAAATCTGATTTATTATTTATTACTTCTTTTATTACAGTAATTTCTAATATGTGGTTATACTGATATATAATTGAACTGTTGGGAGAATCATTACATCATCAGCAAATATAAATTTCACCTTTGCTGGTTCTGTATGATGTTTGTGAGGTCAAGTAAATTCAATACAATCAAAAATCCTGTTTGTTTGGGTTTGAACTAGGGATTTAAAAAAAAAATAATTTTTAAAATGAAGTTTTAAATGTTTTGTAGGGTTTAGTTACTGTGGGACAAAGGAGGCTTAACTCATTTTACTGAGTTGATACACAAGCAGTAAAGGCAAGATTTTGTCCAAAGAGATTTGGACTGAGAAACAAAGCACTAGGTAAGTGATTGGATTATTGAAAAGCATTTTTAGAAGTTAATTTGTTCATAAGGCATGTCATTATGCATGTAGGAGCTGAACTTTACACTCACATTTTTGGTAGGAGGGGATCAAGTGGTAAATAAAGTCAAGTTGTGTAAGATGCTGCCTTCTCTACTAGCTAGTACTGGAGTTTTGAAGCAGGGTCTATTCCTAATGCTGACAATATCCTGCTGTATTACCTGTAATTGATAATTTTGCCTTCTGTGTCTACCTTTCCATCCTGTCTTTTATTGGATATCCTTATACATAAATCTTTAAAGGCGCTTAGAATCTTTCAACCTGACCCTCATTTTTACAATAGGAATGTAAAAATGATGAGCAATACTTTTATTTGTGGATAAACAAACATATTTTTACCATAGAAGACATTGATCACAGAATTCTGGGAGTCATTGTGCTTTTTTATTGTGGGTTGTTGATTTTTTTCCCTTTTTTTTTTCTCCTACTAGTAAACAAGCATCATACTCAAGTAATATCATCTAGTCTTTTTTAGCTGACTACATGTGAGCTGATGTATGTAGTAGCATTGCTAGTCTTTGATGTGGAGTTTGGGATCTTTAAGAAGAATCAGAATTCTGCAAAGTCATCTCTGGACTGTAATTTATTTTAACACAACACACTTGATCAATTGTGGACTTCTACCTAGAAAATAAAATTCAAGCGTTTCCTAAAGATCTCCTAATTTAAAAAATCAAGGGTAAATGAAGATCAGATATTGGAAACTGAAATACATGACTACTGTGTGTTGTAATATGGCATTTCTGGAGAAATATGAATAGCAGAAAACATTCAAGAAAGCATTCAAAATAATAATAAAAAAATAATAAAAATACCTGAGAGTTTACTGAATTTTTAACAAAATCTGAGTTCAGACAATTTTGACCTGGAACCACATATTTAATTGCATTTCCTACACAGAATGAAAACCATCTTTCCTGGGAAGAATTTCATGCAATCAGTCATGCTTTAGTAATAAGATAAATATTAAGATCTTTATAATTTCTCTGTGGATTAAAAGGCTTCAAAACGCCTTTCCTAAATAGAAGGTTGCTTAAAAAACATAAAGCACCTGAGTAATTACGTGCTGAACAAGATGAAAAGGCACAGGACTTGCTTATACACCAGCTTGCTATGTAATACCTTAAAATTATTGGCATATTATAGTATGTACTAATAGTTCTTATCAGAGCAGACTAGTCATCTTACCCAAGATCCTCTCATTCTTAGCATTCTGTTGTCCTCCAGTACTAGTTGAAAGGTCCTCTGGTACAGGCATAGGTTCATCTGCATCATCTGGGACATCACTAATTGGAGGACTCTCTTTTCCTAGTAGCAAAGAAAGTAGCACCAGTTAGTTATCAGTGACCTCATTTTCAAATAACATCGTAAGAGGAATCAAAAAAACAAACAAAATGTCACAAAAAAATATAAACACTTTGAAAATCATGACATTCTTAGGACCAAACCTTGTTGTCCTGCAGAGAAAACTTCTTTTGAATACAAGCGAATTATATTTGTGAAAAGAATGCATGGCCAATGGCTCTTCCAAATTTACTTAGAGTCTGGATACACAGTTATCAGTCTTACCATTTTGGATATTTGTAACACACACAGGTATTTTTCAGCTGCTGTGCTCATTAAATCCAGTTTAGCCAACACACCCTGGCAGACTACAAAGGTTAACTCAATCTTATCTTATTTGTAAAAACTCTTCTTCCACAAACGCTCTTTGAGAGCACGTCTGGATTGGCTTCCATGACAGTGAAATCTAACCCATAAGTATTCTAGGTCTCTAACAGAACTAGCCAATAAAGAAAATTTTATCTCCAACTAAAAATCCAACTATGTCTTCAGCAAGTTTCACCAATACCCCCAGATCAAGCTTTGGCTGGTCATTGTGCTTGCAAGTAATGGTCTGTAACTCCTGGGACTTCCTAAAACATGCACAATTAGCAAGGGTCAGCATGACTCCAAGAGTTTTAAGGTCTCTTATTTGTAAAGAGGAAACAAACCCCAGTATCTTGTGTCCCCAAGGCTTTGTAGAAGAGAAGCCTGGTGCTTTAGCACGTTGTAAGTATTATGGGACCGTTTTAGTGCTGAATGCAATACAGTAAGGAAAATAACTCTCTTGCTAAGTATTGCACTGCCAGAATGGTGAGGTTTCTTGGCTTAGCTCTCAGCAACAGCACACACATCCTGCCCATGGTACTAGTCCTGTCTTGCAGAGCTTCTTTTTAAATGACTTCAGACACCTGTGACAAAAGCATGCTTTGGAAACAACTACCAAAAGAATTAGCTAAGTGATTACTTTCATTGACTGTTACTAAAGGGCTGGTCTTTGCATTAATAGCAAAGAATGAAACAGGCCCAGGGCAGCATTTGAACTCAGTAATGTTCATGTAAGACCTCTGTCTCTAAAACAGAGATGTTACCTATTTACATTGACGTAATTTATTAAACAACCTGTGGCAATCAGCACACCAGTAAGGGCAGTAATTTTGTGCCATGAAGTCTTAGCAAATTAGTGGGTTTTTTTCTAATGAAAATTCCCTCATTAACACACAAACATTAATTAATTCTGAAGTCACTTCTCAGAAAAGGAAAAAAGAAAACAATATAGCTTACTTAAGTGGCAACAGTCTGGTGATACCAGTTACAGATTTGACCCTGAAAGAAGAAAATAGTTTCCTCCCAGTCCCCTGGATGGAGCAAAGCATTGTGCTTTCTGACTTACACTGATCATGACAGGGGGGGAAAGACAGGCAGGTTGAAGTCATCTTCCAAATTAGCTGCTTTGATTTGCTTGTACAGATCTAGGTTTAAATGAAGGAAACAAGTGGGTGGCTGCATTTCTTAATGATGTATCTATCAGACTGTGAAATAACCTCTAAGCAGGAGTGGTGGGAGCATCATCAGGTGAGCCATCTAAAACTGCAGCCTCAAGGATAATGAAGGAACAGTCCTGCACTGGCAGAGGGACAGACGAGACCACTTCCTAAGTTCTTACTTAGTTACTGGTGTAGTTTTCTGTGTTATTCTTATGAGATGTAAGGAACTTAAAGGACAAGGCTCTGAGCAACCTGATCTAGTTGAGGATGCCCCTTCCAACTCAAGGCATCCTATGATTCTACAATTCTATGAACCTCCAGTGACTTTCTGCTGTAAGCTGAGGTATTTCTTACAGATAGGATGCATGGGTGACAAGAGACAGCTGAAATATTTCAACTTTTCCAATACTTCCTCACCCAACAAAATAAAAAGCAGAAATTTAATCAAAAGGCAAGAGGCAGTCTGGTCAGAATCACGTCTCTTGATATTACAGGTAGGTTAACAAAATTTGTTAAAAAGTAATAGTAATGAAAAGCCACCTGCACCTTCCAAGGTTCAAATTGTGCTCTCAGTTACGACAATGGAAGTTAATGATTTGACTTAGTCTAGATTCAGAAGAACACTAAGCCTAAAAACCTGAAGGCTTCTTTTGGCTACAAACCAATATAAACACATAATATCAGACACAGGAGATAACAAATAGCAAACAGAATCAAAACTTCCTTACTCTGTAATTAGGCATTCTACAATAAGCAGGATAAGTAGGATGCTTTGAAGATAAGTCAAAGCAGTCTTTTGGAACACAAACCTGCTGTTAGAGCAGTACTTTCACAGTTCATGGTGGACTGTTCGCTTCACTAACCTGGTATCAATCTTCTACTTGCTAAATGAATAGCTGTTTGCCCAGGTGGCATCAACCAGACTAGCCTCACAGACTTGGTGGGGCAGAAGCCAGAGAGCTGGTACACTTCCCTCTTTGCAGGAGACTGCAGTTAAGAAAACTTAGTAAACTTGGCTTTAATGACTCATTTCATATAATTTGAATTCTTCCTGTTACCTATGATCAAGAAACCCCTGCATGCAAAAAGGCACAGTAAAAATAGTGGATTTAAAATAGATATGTTTGTTGAGTTCTGTGTCTTGGATTCTAGAGCATGATACTTGTATTTCATGCCTTAACTTATATCTACATTGTTACACCATGATAAGGTCACTACTGCATGGAAATCTTACAGATACGCTATCTCACTAACATCCTTTTGCCAGTGAATTTAGAAATGGAGAGGGGCTGGGAGAAAGGAGGGAACAGTTTCCCTTTTAATTTCTAAGAGGCATGTCTAGAGCAATAACTGGTAGAAGGGATGAAGCCAAAAAAACCCTAACACCTAGTAGCAGGTACTGGGGTAAATTATGAAAATGTCACAGAACAGAGCAACTTGCCATAGATTTATTCCATTCTCATTTTATATTTTTGCTCAAAAATCAGTGAGGCATAAAAAATGCAATCTAATCTTGGGACAAGGGGGGGTGTGTGTCTTTGTTATTATTGTTATTTTTTATTAAGAGCCACCTGATATATCAAACAAAAAAGACAAGGGAGCTGAAGAGTTGAAGTTCTGTTTCTGGCACTGCCACTGATTCATGGTACCCTTGGTTAAGTCATAAATGGAGGCAACTTTAACTGCAGGCTGTTATCACATATTCTCCTAGCTCATCCCGAAGCTCTGAAAAATGGTCTCAGATTCCCAAACACTGAAAATTGTCACAGAAGTGCCTAACCTATAAAAGGTGCCTGGTAAGACCCTCAACTTCCCTCTACTTGAGTTTCCTCATCTCTGCCCTAGCAATGTAGATAGACATGAGGAAAGAGAGGAAGCGAACAGAGTGCCCAGCCCAGTAAGTCCTTCTGCATCCTTTCTTCCTACCGAAGGCATACCCTGGTGTTTCTCTAACAGCTTCATTCAGTTCTGAGAGCAATTCAGTTCATGCCAGGATGGTGCTGCTGGAGCTATGACTGTTAAAAAGAAAGCCAGGGCAGGATTTCTTATAGAAATCTCATTCTCCAGCCCTTCACAAATTAATGTTGGGTGTATTTAATACCTGAGGGTTGTTTCCTATGGAAACACTAGAATCACTGGAGATGTTATACAAGGAAAGCAACATTTTTCTGGATGAGAGTCACAAACTAATTCACATCCCCTTTTCGCTAGTAGAACCTCAGACCTGCAGTGATGGGAACAGAGTCACACTGGGATGGGAGCCAGGCTCTCAGGTGGGAGATACCAGCCCAGGATACACTTGTTTCCACCTTCCCAAGCCCTAGCAAGAACATGAAATGCAAAACTCTTCATCCTGCTTTTGCAGAGCACGGCACAGCCTAGTCGGTGCGAGGGGATCTTTTTATGATAGTTGTGGAAACATTTGCACTGTTTTTTCACCTTCCTTAACTGTTAGGCCATAGAACTGAGAAAAAAAAAAAAGAAAAAAAAAAGACAGGAAAAATACTGCTTGTTCAGTGAGATATTATCTGTGTTTTCTGACTCCCTTGTACAAGTGCCGGATACTGCTTGGTTAAATGTATGTCAGCTCTCTCCTCATTTCAGAACTGCAACTGCTTGCCTCATGAAATATCACTTTCAGGAGAAAAATAAAAAGTGTGAATTCTGCACTAGTCACGGGTGTTGCAGTCCCTCTAGGAGCCAGCCGGGCCTGGATTCCCAGAAGTGGGAATGCCCGTGCGCACAGAGGGTTTGGCTCTCTCCTGTCTGTTTTACACCCTCTTGGCCCAGCTCGCCCCTGCCACACCTGAGTCAGCTACAGCTGCATGAAGCACGTGGCTGCAAAATCCTGCTTTGGAGCTGAGAAGACTGTTTCTAGAGACCTACTTTATTTTTGGGTTAAAGAAAAACAAACAAACAAACAAACAAAAAACAAAGCAATTTCCCAAACTAGTTTTATTTCTTTTAATTTATTTTTTTTTTTAAACACAACCAGGTGCTGTAGTGAACCAAGTCACCTAATTCTATAGGCTCAGAGAGTAAACTACACCTGATAAGCATTACTCACAGATCAGGAGCAAGACATAAAAGTGTTCTTCAGCTGAAACTGTGCAATTGTTTAACCGGTTCCCAATATATAGTTGAGCTCCCTCATCATTCAAGGAAGCACCCTAGAAGCATGTACAACCTCAGGAGGAGGAGAAGAAGAGGAAGGAAAACTCCTTTCTGGCTTTATCAGCCTATGAGAAAGAAGCAAGTAACATCCCTGTACCTTCAGATCATTTACTTTTGAGGTCTAGTAAATGCTTACAGAGAGCCAGTACCTGTAGAACCTAACCTGACAAACCCCTGTTCCCATAAAGCTGAGTTCACACACAGCTCAGATCATAAATGAAAGTAAATTAGCAAGTTCTTTCTTCAACCAGTTGTTCCCAAATCCAGCTAGCAACCCAACAGAACTCACAGCCTCTGCTCACAGAAAGTACCAGATGCTCAGTGACAGGAACAGCAGGAAGAGGTCAAAACAGATTTTTTTTTTTTTTTTTTTTCTTCCCTGTAATCTGCTATTGTAGGTCTACCTCTCATCAGAAGTAAAATTCCTCTTACACTGAATTTTTTTTTTTTTGAAGAGAACCTTCTCTCATCACAGAAGAGTGTCATTCTAAACAGCACGATTTTCTCAAAAAGGGGCACAGGAAAGTACTACAGTGCTTCAAGTCCTAGAAAACTTGGGAGTCTACAAATTATATGCATATATTATGTATATATTTACGTATACACAAACATTCAAAATGGCAATTTTTCTTGCAAATCTTCCCTCTCGAGGGGAGAGGCAGACCTTCAGGAAGTCAAAGTGTGTGACCTTCTAATCTACTCCTTGACTCAAGGCAGCATCTCCCACACTGTTCCTCCCCATGTCAAAAGGAAAAAAAAACCAAACCCCAACCAAAACCAATGCTCTGGTAAAAGGCAGCAGCTGTGGAGCTGAAATTAATGCCGTTGTAAAGAATACCACAAAGTTAGCTGTGGGCATACAGGTGAGCCCGTGCTGCTGCAGAGGAAGAGGAGGTCAGGGTGCTGGCACCCAGGAGCTCACGCAAGCAGGAAAGGGTTTCTGCAGCAGGCAGAGGAGCTGGGCTCCTACCATGGTGCATCCTACCGCTCCAAGCAGATCCACAGCTCGTTGTCCACATAAAGGATTGAAACCCCGCTGCTTTTTCTGCTAGGGCCACACATGCTCCAGGCACAGCATGTCTAGGACAGCTTTTATTTCATTTACAAGTTATTTCAGCATGTGACAGAACACTAATGTGTAAGTATACCCAGTTACAATCTAAACATCATCACTTGAGGAGGCAACATGCCTCCATGGGGCTGACTAGGAATGACTTTCCTATACTAAACGTAACTGATAATCTGCTCTTGGCATGAAGGATTGTTTTGCTGTTGTTCTTTAAGACAGAAAAAGTCTTTGATTTTCAGGTGACACTAAAAAGTTCTGGGTTCCAGTTTTTGAGTAAACTCCTTAACATTTTTAGGAAGGAGGGAGAGAGAGGGGAGGGGAAAAAAAAAAAAAGGAAGTAAACTGTGTTCCTGTATTTCAGGAAAACCCAGTGAGCTAGTCAGTCACTGCACCCAGACCTTCATGATCTCTCGCAGATGGCCTGCAGGTCCTGGGCTGGCAGTGTCCAAGAGCTGCCTCTTAAGAAAGATCCGCACGCCCGGTTCTCTGTCAGGAGCGGGCTCAGTGATGGGGCTGCCGTGCTTCAGGCTGAACACTAAAAGTGAAAACTGAAAGCCATTAACCGTTGCAGCTGCCAGCATGTTAGGGAAACTAGGAAAGAGACTAACTTGTCCTTTTTCCTTTTTCAGCTGCAGAGGCACGATGGTATGAATACATATTACCTTGCTAAACCACAGTTTTAAGGAACTGATTTCCAAAGAAATTAAGAATAACCCCCCCCAGGAATACCAATGTGGGGGTGAAACTGCAGCATTGTAACTGTGCCACTACAAAGCACGTTTTGGAAATGCAAGTCCTCTGCTGTTTACGTTGGGTTTTGAAATATTATCATCCTGTACAAAAACACTTAGAAGTGTAAAACCTCATGGCAGTCGGTCCTTTTTTATGTTCTTGTTGTTGTTTTTCTGGTTTTGTTTGTTTGTTTTAATTTTTGTTTTTGTTTTGTTTTCTTTTTTAAAAAAAATTGTTTATAAGTAAAACAGAATGGTCTGGAAAAGGTGAAATAACCTTAAGTGGTACATAGAGTTTGATTTTAATTAGTATTTACCCCCTCCCAGCTGGTGAACTTTGTTTGTTCTATATTCATTCTGTAACAATCAGAATTTTTTCTCCCAGAAGAGTGTAAATGTGCACCTGACCGGGCTTCAGGGATATGCTACCGCAGGTTTAATGCAAAATTACATCTATGCTGCTATATTCCCTTGACTTCTTAATTTACCCAGTTCCTTTTACAAAATCCATGCACTATTAGCCTTGATATCAAGTGATATCATTAATTACATCTCAATTCCCACTCTAGTTTTAAAAAAGATCCAAAGCAATTTTATTGACAAGGAAAACGTTGTGCTGTGCTAGAAAGATGAGCAGGAATTTAGCATTTTCTTTGTAGCAGTATTTGTTAAGGACCTCACCTGAAACCTGGGACATATCTTGAGCCTCATCTGTTTCCATTTTCCTCAAGTTATCTGAGAAAAGAGGAAGAGCCTTAAGTTAATGCAAAATAACACACACAGAAAAAAGGAAAAAAAAAACCCCAACCCCCCCCACACAGAGAATGAGAAAGAAGGAGAAAGGAAAAAAAAAAAAAAGCAACCAACCCTTTGCTATGTAACTATGAGATTATCTGGGAAGAATAATGTATTTTTTCTCTTTATTTCCTCCCTGCATACTTGCTGGAGTATCAGACTGGCACAGACCTTGATCCTTTTAAAAACAGCATTACAAAGATTTATAAAAATATCATTACAAGCACAGGAGGACCAAATTTGTTATTTATTGTTAATTTCCTACTGCATAATAACCCAAAATGCAAACTGACTGCAACAAAATTAAGCAGAAAATTAAATGGCCCTGGGTCATTGTAGGCACAGAATTCATTCTCTTGGTTGATCCATAGTTATGTTCTTTCTAATTTACTGAGCATGCATCGATGAACCTTGAGTCAGCTTGGTGACACGCGTACAATCAGCAATCAAAAAACGAAGCAATTTGCTGAAGAATGTCTCATTTACCCAGGCAGGGCTGCATATCTGAGCAGCAAGCGCCGCTACCGCCATTAATAATGAATACACCTCCGGCCGCGGCAGATGGGCAGAGCGGCAGCTGGGCAGAGCGGCAGCTTCGGGCTCCGGGCCCTCGCTCGCCCGCTCGCCCTTCCCTCCAGGCCGCACCAGCCGGGCGCTGCGAGGGACCAGTGCCAGCTCCCGAACGCGGTGCAACGAGCCCAGGAGGGAAAGGGAACCCACGCCTTCCTGTTTTGCTGACAGATGGCCGGCTCTACGGCGTGGCGAGCGGTACCGGGAAGCTCCTGCCCGCTGCTTGCGACACACCGTCTTCCGAGGAGCCGGCGACCCCTGACCGCAAACACCGGGGAGAAGCGTGCGGAGGGTTAGCGGGGTAGAAACAGAACTCGGGTTTCCAGGCGGAAGGGGACCCTGCCAGGCCCCAGGGCTCGAGTGCCGACTGCAGGCAGCTGGCGGCCCGTGGAGAACAGATGTGCTGCTGGAGCAGAGAGTCCCAGCACAACCTGGTCCCGGCCCTGAAGTCCGGCATGAGCAGCTGAGGTGGCCTCGGGTGGGGAGGGGACGAAAAGCCTACACGCTCTTTGGTCGGCCACGCTATGCTAGGTCATGTCTCCAGCTGGTGTGGCTGGCTTCACCTCCTACCAAGCAGAGGAGGTGGCTCTTGCTGTTCCTTGTCACCGAGACACCTGCCCCATCCACCCTGTTTCCTGGAACTGAAGAAGATGCATTTTCTTGAGGGATGTGGCTTGAGTTCCTACAGAAAGGGTTCAAACCTGATCCTAACCTTTTGGCCCGACTTCCATAATTTGTTTGGGTTTTTTTTTTTTCCCCCCAAAAAATCTTCAACTGGCTACCCAACAAGCAGTAGTAAAGCACAACAGCCATGCTCATACTTATTAATTTCCCAAGTTTTACAGTCTCCTCACTTGCTTTCGAATGTCATCAGTACAGCTGAGATGCAATGTACTGCTGCCCTCGCCTTGCAAAAGCGGGCTTCCCTCACCAGGCCATGCTCAGCTTGCAGAAAGAGAGCGCAGAGACTGCAGGACTGCAGGCAGATAGCTTGGGGAACAGATACTGGTCTCTGCAGGTTGCACAAAGAGGCTGATATTCCCACGCAGCATTCTGCCTGGTGCACATTTACCACGGCACTGCTTAATATCCAATAATTCTCTCTCTCGCTGTATTCTGCTCTTAAAACTGTAGTTCCAGACAAGCAATTTGTTTAGTGTCTATATATAATTCTCAGAAATGACTACAGCCATGCAAAACTCAAAGAGACAGCGACCACCCAACAATTTGCATCAGTTCCTACGGGACTGAGGAGCTCTCAATAGTCCACTTTTACTGAAGCAGTCAGTGGGAAATGAAGCTTCGCTCACAGGAGGGAAAATCCTGTAATGGTAGTGTGATCAGTAACTGGAAATGTGGTGTATTTATGGCAGGTGGTATGGTACCGGTGCTCGGTATAGTCCCTCATTTCTCCTGCAAGCATGACTGAACCCAAAGGAAGTCAAAAAGCAATGCCTGTGCATCTATTACTGGCTACTATTCATCAGTTGATTACTACAGAGAGTACAGTGAACCCCAGCCAACCAAAGAAAATGTCCCAAGAAAATACCCACCAGAAGGGAGCTAGACTCACGAGGGCACTACTCCAACTGTACTTGCCTTCTCCCTGTTGCTGGGGCTTCAGCAGGACTTGGAGCAACACGGGGAGGAGGTGGCAAAGAAGAGAATTTTCTCTACTTTCAATATTCCTGAATTTACCTGCATTTGGTATGGCAAGCCTTACGTTCAGCACTTCTGCAACTCCAGCAGCACACTTCTCATCTGTTCTCCTTCCTGCCTCTTGCTGCCGTCAGGAAGAATTCAGTTTGAAAACACTTCCCAGTTCTTACACGGAGAGGCAAACTGGAGTATGGATTGTTGTTTTGCTGCTGGTTTTTTGTTTGGTTGTTTGGTTTGGGGTTTTTTTGTATTTTTGTTTTTAATGGAGGTAAACTGGAGTATAGTTTCTTTTAATTTTGTTTAGTGGAATACTCTTAAGCTTGCTTTCTGTGAGGCTGGATGACTGCCTGTCCTGAAACAGATGCCCTCAGTTCTCACAGAGATGACTTGAGGGTTTATCCTCCAATTAGGTGATTTTAGGACATTTGGCAAAGCTGATCCATTTCCCAGGGATGAAACATGGAGTGAAAATAGAGCTGATGCAAAAGAGATGAGGGAAAGAGGGGTTTTTTTCCCCCTAATGATTACTTAGAATTATGAAGCATGGTTCCCAAATGTAGATTAAGATCCATAAGGACTAAGCAAATTATTACAAACAAAAAAAAAACCCCAAACAATCCAAACCTTTAAAAAATCCTAAAGGGTGTTTTCAATCCCTCCCACGGAAAAACTGTACCCTAACCCTATAGTATCTTGTGGTGCCTGGTAAGTATTCATGAAATCCCAGATACCTTCAGCTTAGGCTCTGAATAAGCAAAAAATGCACAGACACACACCCACACCTCCATGCCCCTCCTCCCTCCCCCCCGGTTCTGCAATGACAGCAGCACCTTGGGTTTGGCTCTGTGACTGTCAAGAGGTTTTTCACACAGGACTTGGGTGTAACATGTCCTGGGCTACATTTTAAGCGCTAAGAGTAAAGTTTACCTCTTTGCCTTTGGTATGGTAAATATATGTATAGGAAACTATGCCCTGTTTTTCTTCTCTTTCCTCCTCTGCTCTAAAACCAGCAGAAATGCTGTCGCTGACTTCCTGGAAAGCAAGAGAGCCCTATGTACAGATAACAGGACTTGCACCAAAGTTACCTATTTGATATCAATTTGTAAATTGATAGATCTTTACTAAGATTTATCTAAAAGAACACTGGTTTTGAAAGGTTTATGACATGAAACCCTAAATAACTGTCCACTTTGGCCAGAAAAAGAATTGTTTTGCAGTTTTTCATTGTAAGTTGTATCTACAGAATCAAATTTATCGCTAGCATAAGAAGTATGTATGACTTCACTGGCTTCAGTGCAATCACATCTCTTTAGGTTAGCAGCTAATTTAGGAGCCTGAAGTTAGAAATCAAAAGCTGGGTGGGCAGCTGACCAAAGCAACTTTGCTCTCAAATGCTGAACATGTGTAGCTCTCATTTATATCAGAAGAGTGATCAGCACCTAGGTGAGAATAGGTATTTCTTTGATGTAGTAATCCAAATAGCTTCAAAGATTGGCTCCTTATTGGAAGAGCTACAAAGTTCCCTTCACAACAGAAAAATCTTTTCAGATACAGAATTCTAACCTTTACTTTTTCCTCTTCAGACCCCAAACACCAGATTTGCAGATGAAGCTACCATAGTGCTTTGGAAAAAGAATCAAATGTTGCAATCTTAAGATAATTAATAACCAACAGAGAAACAATCTGAAAGGCTATGCTGATGGTTTGGGTTTTTTTTTAAATGAGGAAGCACCTAATTGACCATGCTCACAGAAAACAAATTAGATATCAATTACACAGCATTTGTCCAAGTTACCATATTGAGACCAAAGAAAATGAACATGTGACTGATCTCCCTTCTCGCAAGTCTCTCTACAACACACCTTGTACTATGTCTTATGAATATATTAAAACCTGCTCTGTGAATCACCGAGATACTGCTCCAGTTTTACCTGGTGCCATTTGCAACCAGAAGTGAATCTGGGACCTTTTAGGGTTACAGGTATAAACAGGAAGAAGTCATTGAAAGGTCAAGATTTTCTAGTAGTTCAGAATACAGCAAATTAATTACTTGCAAGTCTTAGTTTATTATCTCATCTCCTGTGCTACAATGCAAATTTAAGAGTAAACCTCCTTGTCAAGAAAACAAATACTTTGCATTTATACTGTGTTTTATCAGTTTGAACACACACGTAAGCATGTTAGTCCTACAAATCCTGATCTCTTAGGGTATTAAAAGACCACAAGCTTGGACCATTGATACAATTCAATGGAATGACTTAATCCAATGCCAAGGATTAGCTATTTTGTCTTCTTCTTTGTTTCCCAAGCGACGTATCTACTGACTTCTGTGGGACAACGTGTGCTTCACACGCAGCCAATGGGACCTAACTTAGGGTATGGCAATGAAATCACAAATTTTAATACCTCTGGAGCCACTTTGGAATTACACCAGCATACCTAAACTCAGAGCTGTCCTTCTACCTATAGACAGCTCTCCTGGTGCTGCAATAAGTCCACAAATGTACACTCCCTCCACTGCATGTTTCCAGGCTATCTGTAGGTGTAGCCTTGCTGAGCAGACAGAAAGGTCCCTGAAGGAACACTTGGGTCTTGCACGCACCCCGCAGAAGCAGGTACACTTTCCCATGAAGCCTCAGAGCAGAAAATACAAGTCTGAAGGGGGGAGAAAAAAAATCTTTCACAAGGCACCTGATGTTCTGCAGGAGCTTTTGTAAATACCAAAAGAGAGGAACATGTGTTCCTCAGCAGCAGCATCTCCAGGTTAACTGCGATAAAACAAACACGGAAAGAGGCAAGCCCCAGCTTTGCTTCCACAGCCCCCTTGGGGAGAGCGCCGATGTCACAGCCCCTGCTTGTCCGAGCAGCCCTGCAGCAGGAAAAGGGACCACTTGCACAGGTCACTGGAGCAGCTGGCCCTGACTGAGTGCTCCTGGGTGACTACATCTCATCTTTGTGGTCTTTGACGTGTCTAACTGGCTCCTCATGGAATAGACTGCAGCTTTAGCAAACTAAAAATCCAAACCAATAACCAAAACCGTGAAACCCCAACCCACTTTGCAACCTAAATTGAAGCAAAGCTCCTAAAATGGCTCCTAGATTCAAGAACTCACAACATATAAAGAGAAGTCTGATTAATTAATAAAGCAAAACCAGGCGGCAGCCTGACAAACAATACAGTTGAACATCTACAGCACTTAACGTACCTGACAGGAGAATATGCACATTAACAACAAGTTAGGACTGATAGGTATCACCACGTATGCCTTTTGGGGTTTAAGTTAGGAGTTGCATCTACCTGCAGAATGATAATACAGCTACATTTCTAATTGCACCAGACGGTCTCAACCTGACAGAACTAAGCCTCTTGTAGCCCCCCAAGTTGATGAGTTTGACCCAACAATCAAGAGAGATGAATAAGGACACCCCTGTAAAAGTATTTAACATCTAGTTTCCCTTTAAAGAAAAGACTGAATTTCTTTTTCTTAATAGACTTTTAACTTCACACACAAGCGTGCTACATATGAGTGAGCACAGACCAGCACAACAGGAAGCCTGTGAAACACGGGTGCAAGGTAGCATGTACTGCACAACCAGTGACAATCCTTGAATAAAATTGCTAGAATCCTACAAACTAGTTGTAATTAAAAGTGTCCAATATCTCAGCAGCAGCTCGTAATTAGCTTTATTAGTGTAATTTAATATGCTAGACTCCACAATCTCTGTGAATGAGTCTACTTCAGAAGCACTTCAATTCTATTTTTGATTGTCGCCTCATCACACAGCTCAATGTAAATAATAACTACTAAGATGAGGGGTGATCCTTTCTCAAAACTAAAAACTGAGAGTGTCCTTCAATTACTGAATATAAAAAACCCCCACCAAACTACACCACCCCCCTTCTCCCTCCCTTCCCTCGCAGGTCTTTTAAAGGACTGCATTAAAATATAAGAAAGGATAAAACTAAGTGGATCAATTTCTCTCCCTCTATGCCAATTTAATTTTCAACAAAGTCTAGGGAGGTGTTTAGTTTATTCAGTCATTTCTCTGTTCCTGCATAGTGTAAATTCTGGTTAACTACACGAATTGACAACACAATTATGAGCACACAGTCAAGTTTCAATGGAGAGCTCCTGTCTGCAAAATGAAGGAAGGGCTTGTAATTCAACACACAAGATTAAGAAAAGAACTCTGCTAAACAGTGCAGACGTGAAACATTTGTACGTCTGGTACATGTAAAATTAATTTCCGTGTTAGTGAACAATTGTGAGGGTGTAATAAAAGTTGTCTCAAAGATCCTACATAATTCTCATTTCTTTAGGAATTCTTTTTCAAAGCACTGACAAATGATAAAAAATGCACCTTGTATGCACGTGTTTTCCATGTGCCCTCTTCTTAGCATTCTACTGTGTTGGAGCCATATTCATGTAACAACTAATTGTTAAAGGATATTTAAAAAATAATTTAAATAAATCTGTTCTTTAATTGACTTTCTGTGCAAATTACTGAACTTGGTATCACTGCAAATATAAAAAAAGGTTCTTCCTTCAAGTTTTTGAATTGTAACGAGAGTCATTATAAATTGTTTCCACAATATTAGAAAAATATGAAGGTAATTTTCCTAATTAGGACCACATTTTATTAACTCATTAAACTCTGTCACCTTTATTCACTAAAAATCAAGCAGAAAAGTGGAATAAATTCACCATGACAAAGGAAATGCACACATTTCCATCTTATAAATAAACTGACTAAAAAAAAAAGGTGAGGCGTGTAAATTAAGGCACTCAATCTAAGAATATAGCACGTTCTCAAGTGGATAAATCGAGCTCTTGGATATTCTTCCAGGGCTCTCACTCAAGAGAAGGCAAGCAGCATATGCAAAACTGTACTTTTTGTATCCATATATATATATATACGATTTTAAATGTATAGGATGTCCTTAGCACAGCATATCTAAATATGAAATAGAGAAAACATGGAAGAATCCCTTTATATCTGGAACTGTTATTGCCAAGTGTCCCCAACAAGATATCAGTAGTCAGGTTGTCTAAATTATAGGAGGTTTCAGTAACTCTGCTTCATGATCACAGAACTGCTTCCTAATTTCCCTTCAAACTGTTCAAGCTGTTACGGATTATTAAAGGACATTATCAGCCTGAATAAGCATATTAGAGATCCATGTGATTTTTTTTTTTCCCTAAACAAACCTAAAAATAACTCCTAAAATTACTATAATTGAAATGAATTAGCAAGTTTCTCCACGCTACGTTTCAGTTAATGCACTCTGCTTTTGCAAATATTTTGGACCCAATCACTAGTGACAATTTCAGTTTATCTTCTGCTGAGAAAGCTAGAGCAACCGGGATCAAAAGAAAGTCTGTCTTTAACACGAAATACACTTCGCAATAAACTAAAGAATTGGACAGTTCCCATTTCTTAAAAGATGACCATTTCAGTACGCCTGCTCTGGAAAACCTGCACTCTGAACGGCCTCTCGAGGCATTTACCCAAGAGGCATGAGCGTGCCATGCAGGTCCCACACCTGCACTGTCCTATCCCCACGAATTTGCAGCGGTAGAAATAAAGCTAAAACCAGGCACGTGTCTTTTCAGGACTAGGACCTACCTTTGCAGTCACCACACTGGGTTGGTAGCGACCTGCTTAGTGCAAAAAGAACTTGCAATCTTTTCCTCATCACCAGCCTAAAGCGTGGAAGGAAGGTGTGTCTTAGAGGCGAAGAAGTTGTTGGGCTCTTAGTAAAGATGCATCACAACATACCCTCCAGGACCAGCAGAATGCTGCTTAAATTCAGGGAGCCAACAAAACTCTTGTTGACTCCACGTTGTAGTTATGTTCATGTACAGATGGCAGACACGGGGAGAGCAGACCACAGCTGGCCTTGGAAGCAGGGAGTTTCCCAGCTGCAGTCCGTTTTTCCGGGGAGCTACTCGGGAGATCAAACTCCGGCAGCTACTTTGGATGAGTGGCAGGTATTTAAAGTAGACTCCCGTTTAAAAATTGCCAGAAAGCTGACAAGACTTGCCTTAGATGGAGTTCACACGTGCCTCTAAATGCTGCTCTGCTCCAGCAGGGGAAAAAAAAATAATCTTTGGATTACAGACAGAAACGCCAGTGAGGAATAGGTCTTTCCTCTTTTGACTCTTGCATTGAATTGTAAGCATTTAAAAGTGCTTCCCAAAGAATCATAGTCCCAGAAAAAGCTGATGAGAGCCCTTACCTTCCATTCCTCAACTGACATAACGTATTCCTGGTATCCTTCTGAATGTATCTAGCAACCGCGTTTACCCCAGCAGCGTTTGTCCAGCAGTGCCGCCTCCTCCCCTCCCCTTTCTTCTTTTTCAGGAGGGTTGTGAGAAGCAAAGCTGTTCCCAAACCTTTCTTTCTGTGTGACTGTATACTTCCTAGAAAAGCGGGGTTTATCGCTTGGGAGGGGAATTCTCGAGGAGCCCATCCCAGTGCCAGCAGTGCATCCCACCTTACGCTCAGAAGGATAACAACTTTTTTCCGAAGATCCCATTATTGCTACACTACATTTTTACTACTTTACTGTGTTTTCTTTGGTCTAATTCTATTACTTTTAATAATAATAGAAAGTAATGACTGGTCAAAGTATAATCAAGTACATATGTGAATCTTGACTGAAAACCAATAAAATCCACTATGGACCCAGCTCTTCTTGCTCATAAAACACCAGGAAAGAAAATAAAATCCCACAAGTCTTCAGTGAAAGTTTTTCCTGACAAAGAGCCACACAATTAGGCTGTAATCCATGACTTTTGATATCCTCTGGACTTTTTAAGAAAGTGTTGCCAAAGATGATCTTCCAGAACAGCTTACAGTTTGTTGTGCTCTCGTTTTCTCTTGCTGAAATACCAACTGGACCAGTCTGGTTTTCTGCAAGGTTGTGGTGCTAGGGTAAGAAGTACCTAAGATCAAATAAAATATGTCTGGAAATAGTTCTGGCCTCATTTTGGAGTTATTCAATTTTAATGATGGGAAACAAGTTTTGCATTGTTGTAGAACTCTCTGTATCGATTCTCCGCTTACATTTCTGCATTGCTATGCAGTGGAAGTGGGAAGCAGGCTGGGGTTTTGCTATTAAGGTCCACAAGGGAAAGGAAAACTGCTACAGTAACACTGAGATGGAAACTATTGCTTTTTTTATTGTACGCTGCATGTACTGCAAATAGGAAAGGTGCCTGCTTATATAAGGAAACATGCAACCTATCATATATAATTCCCAGGGTAAACAATGGCAGCTGGGAGATGAGGTGGAAAGTCACAGGTGTATGACAAGCTTGTCTCTCTACTGCAGCTCCTGAGAACGGGGCTTACTAAAAATACACCAACTTACTTTGCTCACTTGCAGCTAGATAGCTGCCCTGAGAAATCTGCAGCTGGGATAACTGATGCACGCAGGATCAGCCTCTAAGCTTCTCCAGTTACTGGGAGCACGGATGGCAAAGAGGTGAGAGGCCTCTGCCCCGTCTTCCCACCAGCACGTTGGGCCAGAGAGATCCCTCTTTAATGGCTGGGGTGCACTGACCCTTCCCGACTGCGTTAGGACAGTCAGGACAACCCCACTGATGCCTCTGTGCTCCTGCCACTTCCCCTGGAAGCTGTACGCAGGAGGCAGTGGACTCTTGCAGGTTGCAGTGCATTAGGTTTGAAATCCTGGCTCCCGAGGATGTCCAGCATCGGACTGTCAATGACTGGTTTGGTCAGTCTTCTCAGCTGGTGGATAAACCTGCTTCCTCCTTGGCTTTTTATCGACCTCATCACAGGGTAGCAATTTTTAATTTTTTTTTTAATTTTTTTTTTTTTTTTTAACTTGCAGTATATCACGTTCTGAATTTAGGCTACTTCACTCCAAAAAAAAAAAAAAAAAAGAAAAAAAAAAGAAAAAGCTAAAGATCACATGGACAATCACCATTAACAACATCTGTGACAAAATCTTTAAGGCTGGAAGCGAGTCTGGGATAACAGAAACGTGAACTACCGAAAGCGCAGAGCTCGGCAGTATTTTAGAGACTTCCTCCACGCAGTTCTGCCAAGGACAGCTATCATTTCAAGAGTTCTTGGTCTCGCACTTGCTCTACGCTTAACTTCTTGTGTCCACATGCAGCAGCTGCAAAGGCTTTGATAAAGCAATGAGGCATAGAGCCATCGAAATAAAACTTGGTAGAGCCTTGCTACGAGGTGTCTTCAGGGGGTGGGGGCATGTGGCAGCCTAAGCAGTACAGCCTGTATTCTGAATTGAGTGTTAAAACACATATCTATGAGTTAAAATCAAAGCAGAGCACGTCAAGATTAGAAAGAAGCTCCTGTGTATGAGCGATGACACCTTTTGGGAAAGGGATGTGGTATAAACTACTGCATGCTACTGCTGCCTGAACCCACGAAGAGGAATGCTGGTTTTCATGGTAGCATGAACAGATAAGAGTCTTGCTGTTTTGACCTAAAATTCCCCGCACTAGAGAAGAGAAAGAAGAATAAACAAAGTTGCCTAAGGGCAAAAATTTGGTTTGGAAAATTCAGCAGCAACTACATTTTCATATAAGAAAGCCATCCCATCCTTAATTTTTCCATTTCACCAGAACTCTGAACAACGTAAACTGTGAGATTCACTATCAAGGCAAGAGAGCAGTCCCCAAAGCCACTCAGAACATGTAACCTGGCAGAAAAAGTCTTTCCGAGTTTCTGGAAGGAATTTTAGTACTTCTTTCTAACTGCAATATATTAACATGCTTTTTCTTTGCATTTCAACGCTCATTTATAATGTTGAATAGAGAGTCATACTATGTGGTACTCCAGGATGCATGTGAGGTACAATTGATGTGAGCAGTCAACTGAAGCTCACAGAGTGGGTCTTTTAAAGGATTTGGCCCTTACGATGCACTACAGCTTCCAATTTTAAAACTAGACTATTAAAGTCTGCCAAATGGGTCGTTAAGGTGAAGGCGCGCAATCTAATCGGGATTAGATACCTGGTTTATTCCGTTTGGGTGGGGGTTTTTTTGTATGGCTGGACAGGGAACGCATACGGATACAACCTCGGTAGCATCCAGCTGTTGAAAAGGAAAATCCCTCGGCAGAAAGCTCTCATGCTGACTTTTGATAGCTACACAAAGTCCTTTCAAAAAACACACTTGCACTCACATGGGTAAGCAGACTCAGTGCAAAGAAAGAAAGAGAAAAAAAAAAAAATAGAGGAAGGAAAAAACAAAAGGATAAAAAGAAACAAGGTATTCCTCTGCAGTAATTTACATAGTTTAAGCCAGTGGCCACAACAGCCTAACAGTTCTTGCACGCCACAAAACATCACTTTTTGGAGACAATTTGCTATCGTTAAGTCACAGTTTTCTTCTGACACACGATTTACTAACTTTCAACAGCTTTGGAAGCAGAATGCCTTGCACAATGTCTGGCAGCATTACCGTACCTTCTATACCAAGGTAGAAAAGTAATCCAAGAAGTACTCGGGTTTCTCGAAGCACAGAATGAAAAGTTTCCTTAGACCGGACCGCTGCAGTGGGAAGTCGCTTCTGCACACTCGGTTTCTAACTACACCGGGTCTTCTTTAGTCGCGACTACCGAGCGAAACCGTGCCTTCGCCGAGAGGGCAGCTTTGGCGGAGCAGGGCGAAAGGAAACCTCCCGCTGTGACAGGCTGGCTGGCAAAGAGGAGAACTTCTGGTGCCACCGCTATTCGGAACTCGGCAACTTCTCCTCTAACGCCGCTCCCCGCCGAGCGCACGCCGCCGCTAACGTTACAAGTTCCTAGCGGCTTTCACAACTTCCATACCTTCCTCCCCGCTGCAAATTACCGGCGCAAGCAATGCGGGCTCGGGCTGCGAATGGACCGAAGTGCTGCAGCTGACTGGAGGAAGAGCGAGCGCGGACCGCTCCGCACCCGCTCCCGCACCCGGAGGCAGTTATTGAACAAAACAGTCACCCCAGAAATACTCTCCCAGTTCCACCAAGGGTCCCACGGGGGAACTC
>WUAM01000089.1:6191975-6258308 GCA_024336885.1 Actenoides hombroni
AAAGGAAAGGAAAGGAAAGGAAAGGAAAGGAAAGGAAAGGAAAGGAAAGGAAAGGAAAGGAAAGGAAAGGAAAGGTTAAAAAAAAAAAGAAAAAAAAAAGGAAGAGAGAGTCCACAAAAATATGCCACCATACATCTAGCCATTAGTACCTTTCTCCAGGAAATCCCAAAGAGCTCTGCCTCAGTGAGGCTGGGAAATACAGGCAAGAAGAGCTCCAGCAACCACACTCTTGAAAGGGAAAGCTGGTTACCTCAAGCAGCTTTCCACAGATAATGTGTGTCCAGATATGCTGAAGTAAAAGGACCAAGAGTGCACGGAGGAACTCCGCTTCCAGGAGCTGTTTGCCACTCTCCCCCTCTGCTCCAGCCTACTGTGGGGAGCTGATGTGGCACCTCTTTCTAAAGGCAGGTTTCACACTGGGCAAGCCATGATTTCTCATTAAACATTCGATAAAAGTTTTAAGATCCGAATCAAGTCGCTGCACATGTGTGAGCCAAGCCTGCTGGAGTCAGATCTCGTGAGATGTTAAGCATCTTCCGCAACTCGTTGCGCCTGGGTCTGTTAACAGCTCACAGGAGCATTCAGGACTTACAACACGTTGTAAAGACCCTGTCATGGCTGACACCCTGGAGAATTGCTAGCTGTACAGTCAGGGTGGGACTGAGCTCACTGCTGGCAGCCTGCTCTCAGGCACAGCAAGCTTCTCGCTGGGATAGAAGCAGTGGCTATTCTGAAGAGAACTCCACTGTCCCGGTGCCGGTTACCAAGGCTAGAGCTACTTCAGGCAGGTCTGTTAAGAGAGAAGTTACAGATATATACCCAGGCACTTGCCTGAGGAGCCAGATTTTACAATTCTTTTCTTGCAGTATTTCCTCTGACATTACCAGGAAATTTGGATGAGCCAAAGCGGGTGGTAAAGGATGTAAGGAGAGCAATGTTCAGCACAAAAAACCCCAACTGGCCTTACGGTTGTGTAATTCACTGCCAGCTAAATCTTAGCTTTTCCACCGCTCCCAGGTCTATTGTGGGAAGCATCTAACGAGGCTGCACAGTGAATGGTTTCCTTCAGATCCATTCTTAAATACAAATCCTCATTGTTATTGCAGGAGGTGCCATTTTTCTGCTGCTGTGTATGACCATTTCCCATGTCCTGCTTTCCTACAGCAGTCTGGCCAAGCTGGACCCTCAGAACAGACAGCACACCACATACACGATGCATTCAGCACCCAGGCAGGTGATGAAAATTAAATACAAAAATACAACAAGGAAGCTTTGTAACTTGAGAATCAACCACAAAGTCTTTAAGCACACGGCAGGAATATTCTCTCCAGCAGCTGGAGCGCACCAGGCAGGTGCTTCTCCTGCCTCTCCACTGCGAGATGTAGTCCTAAGTCCTCAGAGAACGGCCCGAGCACAGTGTGCAGAGGCTTGGCTTGCAGGATTGTGAACTTCTGGAGTGAATAGTTCTCATTCCGTTCGGAAAAGAGAAGTTCTGATCAAGATGAGGATGGTGAAGATTTGTCACCTGAAGCATGGTAAATTTCCAGAGGCACGAAAGGGTAATGGATGTTGTTTTGCGCAGCCAGAAAACTCCCCCAACCCACAATTTGTACTATAATGCTAAGTGTGAGCAGCTTTGTTTCACAATCCTTATTGTACCTATTCTGCCTGCCCCGAGAAACCCCTCACAGTGCTGTTTTGCTCTCAGGTGGCTCTTCATACTCTGCAGTGCCAGAAGGGCTTAAGAAAATACCACGGACCTCACACTAAACAGTTGATTAACAGCTTTTTGAATATAACACAGGAAATACCGATCGCTGTTCCCTTTCCACGTAACATCCAGCATTTAATAAATCTGCCTCTGTTTATAACCTTTAATCCATTACATTGTAGTCTCAAAGTTTTTTAACTTCAGAGAAGAGCTCTGCAACTCTTTGGCAAAGCTCTAATGCTTTTACCTCAGAAGTGTCTAAAAGTTCCATGGTTTCCTCTTCTTGCACATCATGGGCGATACCACCTGTGCTGCTGCCATACAAATGCAAAGTGTCACCACCAAAATCTTCTTCTTCTCTCATCATTCTGTTCATGTAATTTCCTCTTTGTATTGCTGTGTTGACTGCTCAGAGGCTGCTGCAACATATTTGCTACTCACCTCTCTCCTAAATTATCTCACATTAGCTACCCACTGTCCTTCACTTCACCTCTCCCATCATTCTTCTTTCTCTTTTACATATAAGCATTTCAGGCAATTACCTCGAGGCTTCTTCCCCCCATATCTTTTCTTTACTGACTCACCTCCTTGAACTCAACTACAAGTCCCGTACTCTCTCTGTGTATTTTCCACTGGCTTCTACCATACTATTGTTTTTTAATCATCTGTGTACAAGCAGAAAGCCCCACCCCCCCCCCACCCCCCGCTCTTTTCTAAACCCTCAATTGCTTAATTCTTTCTTTGTGAGCTTCTTATCTAGAAACTCTTTGAGCCTTATGGACACTACCACAAACGCGAGATAGATAAATAATTGTTGTAATGATGCAAGGAAGCGTGGATGACAGCTGATCAGATATGTAAGATTTTAATCTGTATGTAGGTGAGAGAAGAGAAAAATTAACAGTTTGTCATTAGTGGCTTTGTTAAATTCTTTCAACTATAGGAACAGCAAATGCAAAAAGGGGGTTTAGGTTTTTTTATAAAACAAAGAAGAATATTTTACAGTAAGGGAATGTAACAGGGTGAATGTGACTGCAGGTATTTTTTGGCATCAAGGACATATATGTATTGTATGACCGGTGACTGACTGACTGAAGTGGAACCGTGAAGTTGAATGACATTTGGTATTCATCAAGGAGCGTTCCAATTTTATAGGTATTTACAGTTTCAGAGGAATTAAACACTCTGGTTATGGGTGTACACAGGCACACAGACATGCACACGTGCACGGATCGCTTGGGAAGGGGTGTACCAGAGACATCGTTGGTCTAACACATCGTATTATGTCACTGGTTGAAAAGCATCCCTTCTGAAACTTGCTGCTCATTATTACACCTGGGCCAAAGCTGAATGTGGACCCAGGACAAATCCAGGAGCTCTCATTTGCATCCGGCCAGTTATCTCCTTGTTTTGCTGGCTGACCTCTGGCATTTTTGCTCAGACAGCTCTGGTAACCTGAAGAACCTGACAGTGGAACAACTGGCCAGTGGGTCTGCCTGCAGGACAAGTAGAGTGGAGACAGGAACCAGCCACAGCACCCCTCCATTTCACAGGGTAGGCACACTGTAATTATCACTAGCTATGTTTAGTGCACAGAGGTGCTCTTAATGGGTGTCACTTTATCACAAGCTGTTCCAAGGAGTTTGCTGTCTTCTCAGACAACAAGAATGGCCTAGCCTATCTAGCAAAATGGGACATTCTTGATTACAGGCTAATCACAGGGACTTGGTACATACAGTAATAACTCTGTGTCAGGGGAGAAGGAAAGGACACAATTCCCTTCTACAGTGAGAGAGTTCTGACTACAGAAGACCAAGGTGTTACTGTCAGCAACAGCAGCCTCAGGTAGGATGCAAATAAAGAGCTGCACGAACCGCACTTCTTGCTTCAAAGACTGCCCAGCAATTACTCTGCATATAAAAACATGGCATGTAGGATTTAGACTAATGTAAATGAAATAAAAATTCTGGATCTCTGCTCTGAAATACCCCTCATGACCTGTGGAAAGAAGTTTTGCTGATTCAGCTGTTTTAAATGATAGGTCTAGTTTATGTTTCTTTTCTGTATCTAGTTTTACATAGAATATACACAAAATTCAACTTCCAGTTATGTCTTGAAGTCAAACTGTTACTCTAGATTCCCAACGTTAAAAGTAAGAATAGAAATGCTTTAGTCAGAGCTAGAAATTTAAAATTAAGTGATATTTCTGTTACTCAAAATGCCTCAGAACAGGACCACAATTATTTCTGTACTAATACATACCCATAAGGTTTCCAGAACTCTTTGATCAGACATGAAGGAAAACATGCTGAGTCCAGCACAGAGCAACAAAGATGATGAAGGGACTGGAGAATGTCTACTATGAGGAGAGGCAGAGAGAGCTGGGGTTGTTCAACCTGGAGAACAGAAGGCTCAAGGGGATCTTACCAGTGTGTCTGAAAATACTTGATGGGAGGGAATGGAGAAGATGGAGCCAGGATCTCTTCAGCAGTGCTCACTGATAGGACAAAGACAACAGGCAAAGGAAATTTCACCTGAACCGTGACCCTGTTCAAACACTGGAACAGGCTTACCAGAGAGATTGTGGAGTCTCCATCTGTAGAGACATTAAAAACCCATCTGGAGGTGGTCCTGGGCAACCTGCTCTGGCTGAACCTGTTTGAGCACTGGAATTGACAAGATGATCTCAAGAATTTGTGATTAGAAAATGGCAACTACCTGCTTTTCATAGATCATTAAATCTCTGTATAAATTTAAGAAGAGAACAGTCCTATCATGTCAATTCTTCTGTTACTGATCCCTTCCAAGCTTCTGCATTCATGAAGTACTTTCATGAAGCTATGAAAATCTGTCACGTATTCGTATAGTTAAAATTTGCCAAGTCATTTTCCTTTTGGAAAAGAGGGGTAAAACTTTTCTATGTATCCACAAGGGACTAAACTAAGTGGGATTATCACTCTTCCTTTGTGCTAATCCATTATGTCTGAGGTTCAAAGAATTAACTTCCACCTCCCCCATGTTCTATCATGGAGGTGCTATGGCTGTCTGTCCGCAGGGTGAAGACCACAGAGGGTAAGACCTAGTCTACCCAGGTAGAGATGAAGGTGTCCCTGAGTCTAGTTAGATACTGGACCTATTCCAAGATCAACATTGTTAATCAGGCATTTCTTCACTAATAGAGTTGTGTAAAACCTGACAAGTATTTCCCTCAAGAGACTACTTCCAAAATTAATCCTACCTGAGAAGGCAGCTGAAAATAGGAAAAAGATACATGTCCACTTTTGTATGGCCTTAATCTTATCAGATTAAAATAAGGAAGACATTGGAAATTCAGAGTGATAGTTGACTGTCAAATGCATACTTCACTGTCCTCCTCAACTACTCCTATGATTACTCCCTGAAAATTCATATGGACAGATTAAAAAGCTTCCAAACGGATATCTGTCTGATTTTCTGGCAAAGGCGAAATGAACCAAGTCTGTTGTCATTTCAGTGCTGCCTACTATGAAGCAGGAAGCGATGGAGAGTTGTGTTAATGAACCAATGTATTGGTCACAGGGGTTTGTTTTTTTTTCATTTTCTTTTAAATCCATCTCTTAAAGTCTCTTGGCTATTATTTCAAATCACAAAACCCTACTGAAGTCAGATTAGAGAGATTCAGAAGTACATTACACTCAATTTCCAAAAAAAGTAAGGTAAAAGTACTGTTAATAATTGAAGGATTGCTTCAACTTCACTGCTCACAAAAACTTCACTAACAGATCCTGATTTTTTCCAACTTAATTTATTACTGATAATTATTCGAAGATCTCTGAACACTTGCATTGCATGGTGGTTCAACATTCAATTGTTTCATTTAGTTATGTGACTCATATAATGTTGTCTCTAAACATCATATGGTTCCACCTTGCTCAGGAGACTGTCCATTAAGATCCTTGTCTATAGTGATGAATTGTGACTTCTGATACTTGCTGCACACGTGTGTCAAATCTTGAGTCTAGAGAAACAAAGACACTTTAAGGAAAGTCCATTCCTCCTCTTTGTGCCTTCCTATTGCAATCTATTTTGATATAGCTGAGGGTGGACAGCTCCTCTCTGGATTATCTCACAGTTAATGACAGGTTTGTGGTCAGAGTGCTGTTGTGATCTCTATCACTTGTTGGAAACAAAAGTAAACTTGTGGGTTGAGATAATAAAGGTTTGATAACTACAATATAATAGTAAAAAACATTAATATAGTAAAAAGAGAGCAATAAAACCCAAGAAAGACAAGTGATGTGCAATGCAATTGCTCACCACCTGCTGACAAATGCCCGCACTGTCCCCAGGCAATGATCCACCCCTCCTGTCCAACTCCCCTTAGTTTATATACTGAGCATGATATAGAACAGAATCATGGAACCATAGAATCATTAAGGTTGGAAACGACCTTCAAGATCATCAAGTCCAACTGTATACTAAATATCATCAGGAACACTAAACCATGTCCTGAGGTGCCACATCTAGACGTGTTCTGAACCCCTCCAGGGATGGTGATTCCACCCCCTCCCCGAGCAGCCTGTTCCAAGGCCTCACCACTCTCTCAGTATAAAATCATTTTCTAATAATTGTATTTCCTAATTATATTTCCTAATATCCAACCTAAACCTCCCTTGGTGCAACTGAAGCCCATTTCCTCTTGTCCTATCACCAGCCACCTGGGAGAAGAGACCAACACCCACCTCACCACAACCTCCTTTCAGGTATTTGTAGAGAGCAATAAAGTCTCCTCTCAGCCTTCTCTTCTCCAGACTAATCAACCCCAGGTCCCTCAGGTGCTTCTCATAAGACATTTTCTCCAGACCCTTCACCAGCTTTGTTGCCCTTCTCTGGACCCACTCCAGCACCTCACTGTGTGTCTCATACTGCAGCACCCAAACCTGAACCCAGTACTCAAGGTGCAGCCTCACCAGTGCTGAGTCCAGGGGCACAATCACTTCTCTAGCCCTGCTGACCACACTATTTCTGATACAGCCCAGGATGCCATTGGCCTTCTTGGCCACCTGGGCACACTGCTGGCTTATGTTCAGCTGGCCATCCAGCAGCACCCCCCAGGTCCTTTTCTGACAAGAAACTTTCCAGCCACTCCTCCCCAAGCCTGTAGCGTTGCCTGGGGTTGTTGTGACCCAAGAGCAGGAGCCGGCACTTGGCCTTGTTGAACCTCAAGTTAAAGACCATACGGTATGGAATAGCCCTTTGGCTCACCTGTATCAGCTCTCTTTGCTGTATCCCAACAGCTGCTTGTGCACTCACAGCATCCAGGGGCAGGGAAGTATGAGAAACTGAAAAGTCCTTGACTTAGTATAAACTACTAAAACATCAGTGTGTTACCAACATTATTCTCATCTGAAATCCAAAACACAGCACTGGATCAGCTACTAGGACAAAATTAACTTTATTCCAGCCCAAACCAGGACAATTCTAAAACAGATAAAGCAATAAAGCAAGCTCTAAGATTAGGGCTGCAGTTTACAGGCAAGAGGCTTGGATGGTGTTTTGGTCTGCAGTTTTGAGAGAACCACTTTGTACCACAGTTCTCTGGAGAAAACAGCAATGTTAACACTTCTTGATTTACCAAGGGTATTCAGAGGACACCATGCACATTCTGAAAATGTCAAGAGATGTGATAAAATAACCCATTATAAGGGCCAGTCTACAGGGTGGACTCAAAGCTTCTCTGACTGCACTTTGAGCCACTAGATGACAAGCCAGTTGTGAGCTTGTGATGGATTAACTTTAGCAGGCTTCCAGGTGCCCACAAAGCCACTCCTCCACTCTCCTTCCTCAGCAGGATAGGGTGAGGAAATACAATGAGAAAGCTCATGGGTCAAGGTAAGGACACAGAGATCACTCACCAACTGCCATAATGGGTAAAACAGACTCCACTTGGGGAAATGAATCTACGTTACTGTCACAGCTTTTTATAACTTATAATCTGCTAAAAAAACTGTGCTTCAGATTATTTTTATTATGTGCATTACCTGAAAACAAGCAGGTGCCACTCAGGGTCTAGAGCTCCATCACGTGTGGCAGTGTGCAAACAATTCATGACCTATATTTAATCCGACAACAGACAACCAACAGCTACACACAGCTCAGGGAACCCAAGGAAATGGTGAGATACTATCAGACATATCAATAAGCTGGGGCTTGAAGCACAACATCATTGTAGTTACCAAGTTTTGAAGGGACAACAGCTACAAACATGTTTCAAGGCAGAAAAGGAACTAGCCAGGATGGTACCTACAGACACATCCTTCCCAGCCCCACAAGCAACTAGAGAAAGCACCAATTTGAAAAGAGAATAAGCAGGCTGGGCAGAGCAGTCAGGGATACAAAAGCCTGCCAGCAGAATTACAGTCAGTAAATCTTAGATTGAACGGAGGATGGAGAGCCAGGAGTAGCTGCAAACTCCCAAACCATGTGCTAAGGCAACGGTGTTTCCAGCATTTTGAATGAACACGAACAGGACAGGACAGGACAGGCTTGTCTCGGACAACGGCGAGAGACAAGGTGAAAGGTGACTGAGACACAAGGTCTTAAGCAGGAATTCCAGCTCCAGGCAGGCTTGGGACGGGCCCCATCTGTGTGAAGTCAGGTAGGAAGGACCCACAGCTTTCAGGCACATTCTTTAGAGGAGGAAACAATAAGGGCAGTTTGATGGGAGGGCCACCTTCCTTATTCTGGTCCGAAGCAACATGTATTATCCATTGTTGTGATGGAGTTGATCATGTCAAGAATGCATAGGAACTGTGTAGCTGTCACAGCTTCTCTTTGTCCCCTGTGCCTGCCCCTTTCCTGGGTGTGTCCTTCATAGCGAGTGCCTCCGGAGACTGGAGATGGAGACGGGTGATATTAGGATGAAATTAGCCATAAAGAAAACATTTAAATAAAAATGATTAACCCAGTGTTAGAGCTATTATGGGACAGAAAAGAAATGTCAGAGAAAAAAAATATGTACCATGACTGCCCCATTATGCTATAATTAGTTTATCTTTGTATAATTTATGGTTGGCTCTATGTCAATAAATTCCAGCAAGAAGAAATCCCTGGCCTGCGGTGAGGCTGAAAGAGAGGAGGTGGTGGTGCCTGGATGGTGCAGAATTTTTAAAGGTATCCTGGGAACTCAGATGCACTTCATCTTTGGAAATTAAAAGGAAACAGCTCCTCATTGTACAAGTTCATTGACATTGAACTAATCACAAGCTAGGCACCTAAATATCTTCAGACACGTATGCTTAGATTTCCAATATTACCTTGGTACAGGTAAATAAGGAGGAATTTGGAGGACTTCTTACTGCTTATGTTACATAATCAGTCTAGAGGCTCTTGATGGGCATCAGCTGAGTTTAATGAAAAGTATTATTTATCTCAAGGGGGGTGAACAATTATTCTTTTTCTGGTTCTCTAACTTCTTCTTCCCTTTAGAGACAATATTTGACTAGAAAAACAATCATTAAGAGAGTTCATACTGCTAGATGGAAATCTAGCCCAGTTACCTGACTTAATGACACGAACATGCAGTAATATGTATATATTGACACCCTGAAGTGAGTATCAGGATGTTTAGTCCTGCAAGGTAAATATTGATCAACATGCACAGTGTATTTCCCCTTTGGATCAATAAGCCTGTTTCTTCTTAAATCAATAAGTACTTATTCTTACATAGATGAAAAGTTTGGCTCATAATTGAATAAAAGTGGGCATATAGTAAACGAGAACATTTTTCTTGCTTACCTCCAACAGTTGTGGGGCTCAGGGCTTTAAAAAAAAGTCAGACTGAACATGCAGAATGCTGCATAGGAGGTTTGGAAAGTACTGTCACTCACATCTGCTGAGCCACTATAATAAACATCCACATATATGACCCAGTGTTCTAATCAGAGAACAATGGTGCTTGTCCAACTCATCTGAAGCTGTCAATATTCCACATACATCTCTCTGCTTTTTGGTTATTTTTAACTTCTTGAAGTATTTCTTTGCGTGTATATTTAAACAACGGGTACAAACATCCAGGGAATCCTGAGACCTGTTCTGTTAATTACGTATCTCCAGGCTCTGCATCCTAACTGTTGTTCAGTTGGACTGTTGTTCAACTGATAGCCTGACTTTGAAACAAGAGATGAGAATTTGACCATTATCAGCATTTTCAGAATCTTCAAATTTTCAACTTTTTTCTTCTTTATTCCAAACACATGCAGAAATCCTCTACTATAAAAGCTTTTCCTGCCATTTTGTTGTTCTTGTGGTTGCTGCTACAGGGTTATTATTAGTAAAAAAATCCCCTAAACAAACCTCAAGCTCACCACTCCTGAGCTCCATTACAGAATGACAGAATTCCTGAGGCTGGACAAGCCCTCTGAGATCATCAAGTCCAGCGCATGACCCAACCCCAGCACATCAGCCAGAGCATGGCACTCAGTGCCACATCCAGCCTTGCTTTAAACCCCTCCAGGGACGGTGACTCCAGCACCTCCCTGGGCAGCCTGTTCCAATGTCTGATCACCCTCTGTCAGGAAGTGCTTCCTGATCTCCAACCAAAACCTCCCCTGGAGCAGCTTCAGGCCATGGCCTCTCCTCCTGTCACTGGTTGCCTGAGAGCAGAACCCGGTCTCCACCTGACTGCACCCTGCCTTCAGGGAGTTGGAGAGAGGGACAAGGTGCCCCCTGAGTCTCCTCTTCTCCAGGCTGAACAACCCCAGCTCCCTCAGCCTCTCCTCAGCAGACTTTCCTTCCAGTCCCATATTTACTGCATAAATAAATTGCACATTTCAGCAAGGCAGACAGGCCAGCTGCGAGAGTGCCACTCTGGTCTGTCCTGAGTGAGGATTTGCCCTGGGAGATCTCAGCTTGAAAACTGTAATATTTCAAGTAAAAACGCCTAGTAAAAGTAAAAAGTTCAAGTAAAAATACAATCCAAAGTTAAGAATGCTATTGAAACATACAAAACCAACCAAACAAAAGCCCTTTATGGTTATTTTGGCAGCTCTTTTTTGTTTGTTTGTTTGTTTGTTTTGTTTCCATGAAGAATCCAGAAAAGAAAGAAGCATCAGAAGCATTGTCACATTTTGAAAACTGGAGAACAGAAGTGCTTTGCAGAAATAAAGTAATTTAAAATTATTAATTGCATTCGGGCAGGGAAGGTAAAAAGATCCATGAATATACACACCTCTTAAATATATATTATGAATAAATGCGTAACTATGTAAAGTAATAAAAAACTACTTTTACCCTCTAAAGAAGTGCAGGTAGGGTTCTCACTCCTCTCCTACTGCACTAATACATAACCAAAATCAGAAGCTGCTTGCTGAGTTGGGCTTTTGAGGGGAAACCTCGATTCCAATCTTCATTACTGCCAGGTGAAAACACCTCCCCATTCATCTGATACACTTATGCCACTCTGTTCAATCTGTATTCCCCAAGTGAGCTGAGCTCTTAATGGATTTTACGTAGTTTTGATTGACAGCTAGGTGGTAAATTAAGGTCCTCTCGTTAGGACTAGTTTGCCATTAGGTTGCCATTTTTTTGCCAGGCTGGAGTTTTCAGACCATCAAAAGCCAGTGTATGGTGGCACAAGGCTTCCTGACTCACTTAGACCATTTAGGGGGAAATAGTCCCCTAAAATATTTTTTTCCAGTGGAATTGCTAAATGTAACACACACCTTCCAGCACTTGTCAATCCCTTTTACACCCTGGATTTTTGGTCTCTGAATGAGACTACAAAGGACGAAGCAGTCTATGCCCCCAGTGTCCCACTGGCAGGGGAGGTGGAGACTGAGTGAAGGGAAAGCTGGGGGCTGCTCCACTGCTGCTGCGCAGGCGTGGGAAGAGGGACCCATCCCCCAGCCCCCAGGCTGACCGGGAGAGCGCTGAGGAAATCACATCTTCTTTACCTGTTGTGAGGCCAGTGCAGCAATGGGTCCCCTCTGCGTACGGCTGTTTGACCAAAGCTCTGCAAGCTGTGAGTGCGTAACATTCCTTACACTGCATGCACGAGTTCATCAGTAGCAGTAAAATCGTGCAAGCTAATAGATTGCTTCAATTGCATTTCACTGTGCTATTGCTGCCCACACTTTGCAAAGGTGTAACAATTGCAAAGGGGCCCAGTCTGACCTCTACGTACCCAGCAGCAGCACTTTGCCTTCTTCATGTTCCTGCAACCATCCTTCACCGCTCCCACGGGCCTGGAAAATTTGCAATTATTTTCCTCTAATTCTTCCTGTTTCCCCAGTAATCCCATCCACCCTATCATCCGCCGATCTCCCTCGCACCCGTCTTCACTCCCTCATTGCTTTTCTATACAATCCATCTCCCCGTTCCCAAGCCAGTTCTGCAGCAGCCTGTCCCATCCCTGCCTCCCCTTGCCTGTCCAGTCGCCTCCTACATTTCCCCTCCATAGCTGAACACATTGAGTGTCCTGTCTGCAAGCACCGATAAGATTTCCTGTATCCCATTTCCACCCTCAAGTGTCTAATCTAGTTTCTGCACCTTTTACTTCACTGAAATTAAGAACAGCTTAACTTGGTCAGAGCAGAAGAACATCTCACCCCATATTCTGTTTTACAGAGTGGCCAACATCAGGTACCTGTGAAATGCTATCAGCACGGGCAAGGATATAGTGATACCCTCTCCACCATCTCCAGCTGTTCTGGTCAAAATCTCAAATGATCCAGACAATTTTCAGAGCCAGAACTTGCTTATTCTTTTCTTTCTTGTCCTGTCTGCATCCTTTCACATACTTTTTTTCATGAAGATTTCAAAACCAGTGCTTCTTTTTGGTTTTCCTCCTAGTTTCATTACACTTTTTGGAAGCCCCTCTTGTCCTTTAACTATTTTTTTCTGTGAAGGCTTCAGGGCTCTGTCCTAGACTTCTTCTCTCCTCCACCTCCACAGCCCCCCTGAAATAAAAAGATGCAAGGTGCTTCTGCAAGTGCAATTTCAGCTAACAATTCCAAATTGGTTACTGACAGACTTATCAACCAGACTTCTCCATCTGGTTTCTGCCGTTTTCTGTCCAAACTGAAATTTCATCCTTCTCTAACATGTTTTTGTGAATATTTCTCTAAGCACAAGTTCGGAAGTGCCCAAACAGGTGTCATTCCTCTCCTTCCAGATCTGACTGAGAGCTCCTTCTGAATCATAGCACACCAAACCAGCATCCTGCCTCTTTACTCAGACTGTCACCCAAAAACCTCATGCTCAACTCAGAACTCTCTCATGTTTTTCACATTCAGACTATTGCTAATACTTGAAATCTATTTTAGAACATTTCTAAAAATTATCTTGGCTATATATGCAACAGTTATAACAGCTAACTCCAAGTTCTCATCCCCTACTATCTCGATTTCTGCCATATTCTTTCTTCTAATCATGACAAAACCCATCTATCTGCAGCCGTATTCGTTCAGAATATGGGTACAGAGATCATTATGCTTTCCTGCCCCTTTAACCAAATTATTTTCCTAGATACTTTCACCCACTATTCATTCTATCACTTGAAAAAGGAAGGAATCAGGGCATTTTTTGAGTCCTTTCCGGCCTATAATCTCTCATTAATTATCAAAATGTAAGCTCTGACATTCAGTGGGCTTTTGAAACTTGCCTCCACCAGCCAGCAATTTATTTTTCAAACAAGGATCTTTGTTTTCTCTCCCATGCTGCTCCTCACTGAAAATGGCTTCTGATTCCACCCATCACTGTTTTGAAGTTCTCACTTATGGGCCCTGTGGGAAACCAGAACTCCCATTTCGTAAAGGTAAAAACACCAGCCTGTTTTCAACAGCTGTAAAAGCACTGAAGGTTCTAGTTACGACACAGTGGGGAAGGCTTCGTGTCAACTACAAGATGATTCCTTGAAGAATAAACTGTATGGTATTTCCAACGGTAAGAAATTGGTATATGGATACTTCCAATAGGAGTGTAACCTTACTTTGCTTGGTGAAACATTGATTATGTCCAACAGTTATTCACACACAGGCAGCGCGTTAAAGGTCCTCAGTAGGGAACAATAATGATTGTCCTGATTTTGCATTTTTTACTTGCAATATGTGAATGATTTTCCCAAGAAAGTGAAATACTGAAGATTTGCTACTAGCCTGAAACTAGATTATATGAACTCCACTTCCTCTTTTCTTCAGCTGGCGAGGGCACTGTTCAGCAGCGAGATGAAGCATAAAGCCCAAAGTAATCAAGAAAAAGGTGAATGATGGCAAACGCCCTGCTTGGGACAGAAGGTTAAGCCTCCAGTTGCTCGTCCCAGCATTGCAAGGATCACTTCAGGAGGATGAGAGAAGACAGTGCTGTCTCGATCAACTGGGTGTGCAGAGTTTGGGGGAGGGGGGGAATTACTTTTGATGAAGCACACACACACAAAACACAAGACAGAGGAAATCATATCATTACCCACATGAGCCTGTGGTTTGGAAAGACAAGCGTTTGGCTTCCGGCAGCTGCAAGGAATGATGGGGACTCAGATAGGGCAACGCTGTCACACACTCCATCACACCCTCCCTACACTTTTTTGCAAATCCGCCCCCCCCCCACCCCCCCCCCATTTATTTTTTTTTTCTTAATGCAGTAAGCATGCTGTCCAAGTCTGCCAGGAAAATGAATTACATAGGTGTCCCTTCACTCAGCTATCAAATCCTTCTCTTCCAACCAACTCAATAAAGAGAGGGGCTGTTGCAGTCATTAAAAAATAAAAGCATGCAAGGTAAAATCGTTTTCATGCAAGCCCATGCTACAGAATCAGGGAAGTATTCATTTTATTTTGTGTATCTAGACAGTGATTTTAATGTTATGTAAATGCAGCAGGCAATTCCTAATCTATCCTGAAATATATGTGTCAGAGCTCTTGTGCAGTACAGGTTACTGGTGATAAAAACAAGCTGTGTTTTTATACAGGGAAGGCACATGATTACCAGCTTTAGAATTTTTTTCTTTCATTACAAATTTAAAATAGGACAAGGCAGTGCAATGGAAACTGAGGGATACCGCCACAGAAAAAACTAGTTTCTTTTCAGAGTCAAGTTTGACAAGCATTGTTTGCTTCTCTCCTTGAAACCAGAACAGCTAGACATGGTAGCAACATCTTTAAAACTGATTAAGTAGAAAAGCTTCTATTAATCCTTAGTGCACCAGTGTTCCTCATTTTTCTTTCTTCTTCTTCTTTTTTTTTTTTTTGTAAAAAGGAAACTTATCTTGTCTAAGGAACGTTTCCAAACACTGTCAAGTTGAGGTTGTCATGATAAGGCAATCTTCACATCAGGAAGCTTTTTCAGAGAGGAAGAAGCTCAGATACAGGCAGGGTCCAAGCCTCAGCTCCAACTGTCAAGGAAGCCGATGCACAAAAGGTCTTAAACTGACATTTATGCTGCTGGTTTATACTTAGGTGTCTTGGTAGAATAATCCAGAGTCTGAAACCAAGACTCATCCGCCTCCTCAATCTGGCAGCCCCTCAGTTAGTGTTTTCCCATTGAAGTCAGCACCCTGCCCTTACCCCCCAGGTGAGCAGTCAGACCAGGCACACAGACTGTGCACCCACATCCACACCTCTCCTCTGCCTGAGCCAACTGGGATGTACTGGTGCACCCGGCTGGTTGAATCCCTGCAGCTCCCGTGCCCTCTGTGGAGTCAGGAAAAGCACTCAGCTACAGCACCTAGCTTCAAGCCTCTTCCCTGCTTGTATAAAGCTGTTAGGATTTAACAGGCAAGACAGAGACAGCATTACCCTGACTGGTCAATAGCTGAGCTATTCAATCAACTGGCACTGTTCTCTTATGGGAAATACAGGCTTCTTCCTACAGTCGGATGGGGAACTTGAACCCTGGTCTCCTATAGCTGTAACAAAGACTATCAGATAAAAATTGGTGAGGGGAGAGCAGGAAGCAGGGTGAGAGGAGGCACTTCTGCTTTGTTTTGTCAGAAACAAGGGAGATTTCAGTGCCGTGACTATCACGTACTAGCTCGTGTGCTGCAGCGAGCTAGAGCTATCTATGTGACTGCTGAAGAGAAGGGCCATGAGCTCCTCAACATGAGCAGAGCTGAGATGCTTCCCTCCTCATGCGCTGACCAGGTGGATCCCGTTCGGAGAAGTTCAGCAACACTGCTCAAGTCAGCTGTGGCTTTTGTACTCCAGTGGTACAACAGCTCTCCCCTAAAAGTAAGGTTGATTAACCTCTGAGCCAACTACGAAAGCCCCCGAAGAGCCCTGGTGATACAAGAACATGATGGCGTTTTCCTTGCTCCTGGGCATGAGGCAGCATGACACAGAGACAATAATAGTCACCCTACCTGGCAGCAGCCCAGGCAACTTCTGAGTTGCCATTTTAATTCATCACTGCAACATCTTTATGGTGGAGAGAATTTCCAACGAGGCCGAAGAGGGCCCCGGATCCAGATATGGATCTCAAATCCCATTTCTAACCACATGAAAACTGTGCATTCACTTCTACCATCCTTCAGCTTAACACAAACTGGGAGAAACTGCACAGAAATATCGATATAACCAAGGCTTCACTTGTAAGTGATGTCAATCAAAGGATTATTCTTTTGTAAGAATCAAAAGCCATTTTATTGGGTCCAGAGCTTCTACTACTAGATACAGTATACAAGTGTAAGCAGAGAAAACTTGAGTTACGGTCAGATGGGACGGTGAGACTGACCTCTGAAGACTGGCTAGAACCCCACCGAAGTAAAAGCAGAGAAGAAACAAGCCAGAGGAATAAGGATCTGCAGCACAAAATCATAAACCCCCTCCATTTTGGCAAATTGCTTCATCTCTCTGACATGCAGACAAGACATCAGCTGAGTCTTACAGAGCAGCCCTCAGGCAATTTCACATGGCTCTTACAGTTTTGGGAAGATTCATTTTCCAAAGCCTCTTTGCTACCTGGAGAAGGATCATGGGCTCTGTTTTTTAAAGCTCTGTTCTCACAGTGACTGAGGTATACACGTGTGTTAAGTTTGCTCTCTTCAGAGCACTCCAAAATCCATGAACAAAAACCAAACCAAACCAAACCAAAAGTAGATTTTTCACAGATTTATGTTCTTATCCCTGATAATGTCATATGGTGATAAATACAGTAGAAATTTTATAGAGGAAAGGAAAATGCCTTCTTTTCTTTCCTTTTTTCCTGTGAGAGAGTGGAAATGTTTGTTTCAGAACTGAATGCAGTTCTCATTTACAATCAGCTTGAACCCTTAGCCCACTTCAATCTTTCTTCAAAACTGGGTTGAAACTTATAACCAATGATTTGTGTATCCAGTGCTTACTGAGAAACGGTAACTAGCGTATACTGGAATAAACCAAAAGAAGAGGTTTCAGTGGAGAAGTGGGGAACATCTGGCATCCTTATACAGGGATACCTCACAGTGGCTAAATTGTCCTGGTGAAATTGCATTGACTTTTTGAATGGCTAAGATTCCAGATAGCTCTGGGACACCAGGTTGAAACTCCTTAAAATGACAAAGGATTGAAATACAAGCCCACGTTGGAATCTGAGTCTTATAAGACAATATGTATTATTATCTATGATGGTCAGTTTTAGCCTCGAGCCTGTAGGGAAGAGCCAGGGAAGCAACAGATAAGCACGTGGAAGCTGTGTATTCAGAGAGCAAAACTGTTGGTGAGCATAAACCAGCAAAGGCTAACTAAAATCAGCTGGCACTGTGCAAGGAATCTGTAGACCTCACGCTATTACCAGAATGAGTTCTTCATTTGCCTAACACCCATACCATAATTGGGCCCATTACCTGACCACACAGGGCTTGCACAAGCAAGCACAGGGTGTTTTATCTACTCCTGTTCTGTGTTAGTGAAAAGACTACCATCTCTTTTTTTGACTGGAGCAACAAGAGTTTCGGTCTCAGGACAAGAGAAGAAACCATGCCAGTATCTTGCGTGTGAACAAGTAGGCACTCTGATGATGATGATCCTTCCAAAAAACAGGAGCAAAAAGAAAACCGAGCTTTTGTGGAAGAATCTAAAGAAAGACTCTTTCATTTCATCAAAACGATCATTACTGTTTCATTTTGAGATCACCGCTTGTAATATTTACTCAACATTACATCAACATTTGTAATGTTTTAAACAAGTTTTCTGCGTGGCCAAATAGTACGTAGACATTTGCAAAACAACTTGTCAACATTGCCTCCGAGGTGCGTTTTAATGAAAAGGTGAAATTTCATTTAAAAAAAAATGTTCAAGTGCAAGCTTTCCAGTACAGCCGAGAAGGAATTTAGCCGAGCAAAAACAGTACATTTGAATTCAAATGAGCTGTAAATACACAGCATCTAGCAGGAGTCTGTAAAAGCTGTTTAGTAACAGAAGCAACATTCTATTGCACTGTGTTAAAAATTAGCTGTTTGAGGAAGGCTAAGGCGTCTGCAGCCTGTTATTTTGTACGAGCTGTATTCCAGGGAAGGCTTAGTTTGGCTGATGGTGTCAGTGGAGTTATCACAAATACAAGCATTTATCTAAGTAATTGCATAGGAGAAAACATTAAGAGCTTGGCACATGTTAAAAATGATTCCCAATTAAAATGTTATTTAATAAACAGGCCCATTTTATTACTCATGGACTAAAAAAAAAATTAATAAGTGACTGCTAAACAAGTAATTATAAGGGTAATAAAGCTCTCCATTCTGATTAGGGAAAATATTCATTTCATGACCATTCAGTGATCCATTTTCTACCACAGCTGTCAAAAGAGGCAGTCCACAGCCATTTAGAGATGTACTATTGTTACTGGGCTTATGTAATACTGCTCTTACAGTTTGTAACAGCAATCATGCTCTCAGACTAGTTCCTAGGGTAATTACCGACCATCTTGCTTGTACATTAACTGCTCTTGAGTATTCCTTAGCTCACAGGTAAACTGATGCAGCTTTGCTGCTGAGTCTGTGAGGTACAGGGTGGATTCACAGCTTTCTACCCCTACCAGCACCAAAGCAGCCAGCACTCCCAGTCAGTTTGTGGTGAAAGTGTTTTCCACCAGCTCTCTGTCCCCAGCCGTTAGTCTTGGCAGAAGGACCCAAACCTATGAGATGCTGATCACTCACCTGCCTCACTGTTAGCTGATGTAAGTCCCCATCCCTGCTGGCACCCCTGCAGTATATGCTTCAACAGTTTGAGAGATGAACAATCAGGGGGAATAATAAAAAATTACAGAACAGGTTTAACAAAGAGATTTTGAACCTAACCAGAGATGATAGGTTACCTCCCTGTCACTAGTTTCAAGACCCTGTTTCCTTTCAATTTTCTCTGTTCAGGATGACATCTGAACATTTGATGCTTTCAGCCCTTTCAGGTAAAGGAGACCTGAATTCTACTACCGTGGGAACAGGATCTGGTCTCCAAACCATTTCTGGCCTTGTTTGTCCTATCTAGACTTGGACTTGTTCAGCCTTTGAGATGACTAAATTCACTCACAGAAGGAAGTGCTTCCCCAGCAATTCTGAAAACAGGCTGTGAGCCATCTGTCTCATCTGTGTGCATTGGTGGAAACCAGGTATGACATGAAAACAGATTTCATAACTCAGGTGGCCATAAAATTATGCTGTCAATTATTCTCTATGGTTCTTTTCCCAGTAACTTAATTATGCTTTGTGATATAACACAGGTGAGCAACAACTCTTCAGCTCCACTGACACTGAAAATTGTGATGCTGCATTATTAAATACTAACTGTCCATCCCCAAGACAGTGTCACGGGAACAGGACGTGTGGTAGGGGAAGGCTATTTTTCCAGTGTCGTTCATATGCCATGTATTTACCTTACCTACTCTACTTGGGCATTATCTGCATTTTCAAATGTGGCTCATTTGAAACAAGGTTGCAGGATTAGTCCCCTTGCAGCTGAAGGAATCCCAGAACAATGTATGGATTCAGACAGAAGATATTAACCCTTTCTCCACAGTTAGCCTTGATGGCACAGGAGCCCCCTGCCAGCACCAGAGTTCAGCTGGTAGCATATCAGGAGGCTCACCACATAGAAGATGATGGTACAGTAGTTCTTGCTGCTCTTGCGTGATTAACAGGGAATGATTGTGCCCAGTTCATGCTCTCCCTTCACACTCCCATCTTTGCGGGGCATCAGCCAGTGGATTAAGAGCTAAAGGCTGACCACTTATTATCTCACTCAGCAAACTCAGCGTTTTTAAACATCACTTACAAGGCTTCAAACTGAGAATCACGACACCTGTGAGTGATCCATACTGCTGGAAAGTCAGGTGAACACTCAGTGTAAGATAGGATTGTTGGGAGGTCACTGTAGGATCTTAATTTAAAAATAAAGATTTTTTAAAGGACAGCTGTGCAAACAAAATTGAAATTCTGTAAAGAAGTCTGTCATTGCTGGTAGCTTAATCCTGCAGTTCTCAGGGAATCATCTTCAAGTTCTCATCTGGGTTACAAGAAATGGGGAGGGAAGAGAAAAGAAACAGACAGGAGGTGAAGCCCTAAAATGCTAAGCTGTATATTTGTATTTGATATACAAATGATAGCATATGTAAGTTAGGTTCAGTACTTGGGTGCCATGTAAAGAAAATCTGTTTTTCAACTGAACTACCACGGAGAAGATTATTAGTCCTGTTGCCACTTAAAAGGGAGATTGCAAGTGTAACAATCTGTTGTGAAGTACAAAAAAAAAAAAAAAAAAGGGAAGAAATTCTTAACTATAAAGTGCAGGAGATGAATTCTCAGAATTAGCAACCTCTTAACCAATGTTCTGATTCCCAGTATTAGATAGCACTTAGGAAGTGACTTTATTTTATATGAACCATTTCTTGTGTATTTAGGACCTTACCTGTCTTCCTCCACTGTGCGCGCTGCCGGTTCTGTCAGTCTGAAAAACTGTCACGAATGTCAGCAGGAAAAAGGGCGAAATGCAAGAAACACACTATCTGCCTACAGTTTTTAAATTTACTCACAGCTTTGGGTGCATTTAAAAGCACTATCCCTTAAAGGGAACTTAGGAAGGGACAACTTACGAAAGAATTCTCAAAATGCACTGGTTAATCTGTGAGAAATGTAGGCAACCAAGCACTCTACAGCCTGTCCTGTGGCATGGGCTGCCAAAACAAAAATATCCGGAGTCCTTCTCTTTGGCTGTGGCTATTGCTTTATTCTTTTGAAGGAAAAGCAGTGCAGGTGAAAAACCCAGTCCCGAGGCTGAGCACAGGTGTTCCATTTCTCACTCGGACGGGAGAGCAGGACACTGTCAGTGTTCTCCCCTTTACAAGAGGATTGTTTGTTCCTGCTTTTTTTTTCTCCATTACAAACCTGGAAGACTAACTTGCCTTCTTTAAGAATTTTTAATTTCAGAATTTTTAATTATTATTTAGAACATACTGTATTTTGCCAGTTAAGACTATAATGAGAAATTTTAGATCTTATTTCCAGGAGCATCTTGGAAACTAAAGCAATTATTTTGCTAAATAGACTTCAGTTCTCAATTGCGTATCAGCAGCAGCTGCTCACTGTTCAGTACAATGGGTGTTCTGGCCACAGATCCATGCTTACACAGTTCAAAAGGGACAAGAGAGGTCCTTTTATTCAGGTCACCCACATTTCTATTATTGCACTTGGTTGATGTACTTTTACAGGAAGAGTGTAGGCAGCTAGAGCCCTCCTCCTCCACCCCTCTTCCCCCTTATTGTCATAGTATTTCCCCTCCTCTGAAGCACTAGATGCTCCAGATGAGGCAGAAAACTCCAATGAGCAGGAATTTCTTGTTCTTCAGTCTCTGTTCTTAAACCAGATTGTCCCAAAGTCACACCCACTTGCTGCTTTGGGAACCAATGGAGAATTCATGGGTGAAAACTGCCCTGGCTGTGAGGGCTGGACAGACCCTTAGAGGGCTGGACAGACTCCTAGAGGGCTGGACAGACTCCTAGAGGGCTGGACAGACCCTTAGAGGGCTGGACAGACTCCTAGAGGGCTGGACAGACCCTTAGAGGGCTGGACAGACTCTTAGAGGGCTGGACAGACTCCTAGAGGGCTGTTTCCATCACTCTTATCAGCACCACATTAATCTTTCTCAGCTAAGGCCCATGTCTTAAAACACTGCAGACTTCACTTGCAGCAAGATTGCGAGAGGGAACCTACAAACATTGCAATTGTAAGGCAGAAAAATTGTTTCCTTACAACTTTTATATGCAGGATGGTATTTAATAACACCCCCCCACACACACTCCACGTGTAAGGCATATTAGAAAGGCATGTGCTAGTTTAACGGATACGTGCAGTGATCCTGTAAGATGATATCACCTATGGAATGTATTCATTTTTTTTCCCCTAGGAATCTGCTTGGAGAACTGTCAAGATCCTAAGTCTTTCTCCACATTCCCACGCAAGTGTTGCTCACATCTGATCACTTGAATAAGAAAGCTAAGTGAGAAGGTATGTATTAATATCTACACAAACAAAGTAAAAGCATGGGCTTACCCAAGTCAGTGTACACTGCAGCTCCTCCTTGAAAGCAGATTGAAAAAGGGAGAGTTTGAGGGATTCAGTAAAACATTGTACAGTACATTACATTTAAATTCTGCCTAGTAGTAATTCAGGAACCATTGCTGATAAATAGATACTTTATAAATTACAGAAAATACCATTTTTTGCTGGCTACCTCAGCTTCTTGTTATGCGTAGTAATATCTGATAGCCATATATTAATTCTTTAAAGCATTTTTGCAGGAAGTGCAATCTTTAGCAGCTGAGGGCCCACTGGCAGTGAGCTAAATAACCACCACAGCAGTTTTCTAGTCAACACTGCCAGCACTGGTGCCTGGAAAGCAGGAAATCCTGGGAGCTGTGTTTGACCATTACAGTGACCACTGGCAGAATCAGACATCTGGGAAATACAGGATTTTGGGTTTGTTATTTTAACCTGAAGACCAGAATAAAAAAAAGCTGGCCAGATACTTATGGTAGATAGCTGAGGATATAAGCATTCACACAGATCTCCACTTAACATCACTGGAGACACCAGAAAGGCTCCTCTTAAAATCAAGAGGCATAAAAGAAACAAGCCTTACTCTACAGAAACTCCAGGTAACAAGCTCATCTTTGCTGATCAAGAAGTTGCAAAACAAACCCTAATAGCTAATAGTTCAGTTAGGCAAGAAAAGCAGTTCTGGTAGCAGGGCAAATGGATACCAGCCAAGAACACGCGTGCGACAGTAGCAATCCAGTATATACATCGTGGAACGGAAAATGAAAAACAGAAGGAAAAATGCCTGGACATAAGGCAGGAGTAGAAGTGACAAAGGAAATCTAACCCTTTCACGGCCTCCACTGGAGTCACTGCAGCATGAACTGTCAAACCTGACAAGAAAATGTGCCACTGAACTCAGAAACTTTGGTCAGTCAGAAAATACTGATGTTGACTGTTGAGCTGCATCGACTCAAACCCACCCGCTACTGAAAAGAAGTCACTGATCGTTGCTGATGTATCCTCCCTGTTATGTCACAGAAGATGACAAGTTGAGATGAGAGGATGGGATAGGACACATCTGCTTGGTGACACTCAGAAAAAAAACCCAGATTCAGGTAATAGTTGTGATGGTCCCGCCTTTGACCTCAGAAGTGATGGTTCAGTTGGGTCACTAGCATGAAGAAGTCCCTGTGGTGTGGATGCACACAGCTACAACCCACACATCTGAAAGAAAAATGTTATGATACAAAGGTAAGGCCGTGTCAAGCCAAGCAAGCAGTGGTAACAGACGCTCTGAGCAGGGGATGCTCTCCCAGTGAAGAGACAGAAGGCTGTGGAAAAGCAGAGTGGGTGTATTATCCTGTGGGAACTTATCTCTGTCACTCACTGAGGCCCCAGGGTAGACTGCACAACTAAGCACCAGGTGGGAGAGGAGAGTCAGAGCAGTTTAGAGCTGGTGATGTCTCCAGGATCTGTGGTCTGCTGAGCAGAGGGAGCTGCTGGCTGCCTGGCAGGGGTGGACCCCTGCATGGGAGGTAATTTGGCCTTGTCTAAATCTTCTGTTTAAAAGCCACCCTCGGAAGAGGTTGGAACAGGGTCATTTCCTTCCTGGAAAGGTGCAGGCTGTCCCACAACCCCAGGATCACCAAGAGCACTCCCTGACTTTCAAAGGAGCAATGGCCAAGGGCTGTAGCTCAGTACAAGTGCCTACGTACAATTGCATCTGTAGCCTTAAAACTGGTTTCAGACAACATGTACCCTTCCTCAGGGTGTAATGCAGAGATGGGAATGGGGAGATGCATTCCACTGGTGGTGATGGGGGTATTCTGAAAAACCACTGATGTGAAGCCATGTAAAAAGAAGCTGAGAGTATCAAATAGTCCATGATTGCCAATAGGCGTGCAACACATGTTCTGTAAAAGTGCTTGAGTAACAGGAAAAGAGAGGACATTACGCTATCATCAGGAAATAGGAGATAATGAAATAGATGCCAAATAAAGAATGCAAGTTGCAGCCTAATAAAATAGTTCCTCTTTTCCACCTTACTTTCCCTTTTTTCTTTTCTAATTCCAAAACACAGTGTCTTGTCCAATACACAAACTCCTTTTTCATTCATGGGGTTTGAAAGAAAAATTCATCCGATGAATATACTAGGGACATCTATTCTAATATATAAATGATACACAACTTCTGCCCATTTGACACCCTAAAGCTGCTAAAGATTCCTTGAGCTGGAGGTGGGTACTACCCAAACCAGTGGAGCCCAGTTTGTATACAAACTCACAAAAGTTCCTTGAATTCTAAGAGAAATCAGCAAAGAAAGGGTTTTCAGCTCAGAAAACGTGCGTCCAATTCCTCCCTTAGCTTTTCTTCTGTGACCAGAAGCGATTTCCCATCACAAAATTAAGATGATGCACACTCCTTCCTCACAGAACGAATCTCACCTACCTAAGGAAAATGATTTCTTTTTGAAAAGCACGTGTTGAGTTATGCAGCAGTTGTTTCAAACCTTGTTCGGCGGTCGCGGTTAGCCACCTAACTAAACTTACCATCTACAGGGAGAATAAATTGCAGGTCCCATTCAAAGCCGTGTTAGCTTTCCCCTACAATTTCACTGTTTGATGTCTTTAATTCAAAATCCTTCTTTAAAAAAATATCGACACACCACTCACTTCCCCCCAAGGTTTTTGCCTCTGAGCCTCCAAGGCTGAGAGATGCTCAGAGCAGGGAGTCCTTCTTTGCACCTGTTTGTGAAGCATTCGGCCCTTCAAACTAGGAGATCTCAACGCAGGTAAGAATCAGTCATTAAGTGCAGGTAGAAACTTTCAATTAAAAAAACCCTTACTTTGTTAAAAGGCCCAACAAAACCCCAAACAAAAAAAAAATCTGCCAAAACCCAAAACAAACCAAAACCCCAAACCACGTTCACTTGAAATGTGTGTCTTTCTCCATTACCAGATAGCAACTTGAGGGAAGGAAGGTTCTCAGAGTTGAGGAATACTGTCTAGTGGACGACATAGATTATAACAGTAAGTAGGTAGGTAGGTAACAGATTAACCCAGCCATGGCAAGGCTCTTGGCCACGGGAACTTTCCTGTCACATATGACTACTGGAATGTATGAATCTTTCTATGTCACTCCCAAACAACCCCTAGGGAGATTGTTCCAGCACACACTCTGCCAGCTCACAAAGGGGAGCTGCAAGCATAGTCACAATTTCCTCTAACCCATGTCTTTCAGTCCCACTTTTTCTCTGCAACTTCATTCACACAGCTCGAGCTTCTCATTTAAAGCAAATGCCTCCCTCCACCTCCACACAAACACTGGCAACGCTTAGTTTTGCACCACCTCTTTGCCTTGCACTCCCACTGACGGGTTCGATGGATGCGACAGCTGAAGCTGACCCATCTCTTCCCAGTGCCTCCCAGCTCCAGGATGCACTAGCTCACTCCCACACGGCTCGCTTCCTCCCCCAGCTCGGTTTCAACACCTCCCACTGACCTTGGCAGGAGAGAATCAAGTCTTGACTATATATAGTAAGGCACTCAAACATTTCTCACATAATCTGGATGGGCAGCAGGTGGGAGAAGAGAGTATTGAGCACTGCGCTCTGATAGGTAGGGAGCACTATCAGCCTTGCCTCAGAAAGAGCTGCTCTTCCTAAGCATCAACAGGTTTCGTGTAAGTACTTTGGAGTACACCCTCATCTACTGAGCAGTCCTTGAACTTCAACAATGATCTATCTCTGAGTGTGCTTTTAATTATGGACGTGCTGTTCTATTATCTCCAAAGAGAAATGGAGAAAAACCACATATTGCTTTAAATTTGAAGTTGCTTTTTAGATCATATCTTAAACATCATTTACTATATATGTCCTATAACTAGTGCCAATTCTCACAGCACCATCCAACTACAGACCTCACTGGAAAAACTGTTTTTCTCCTGAGGAGCTAATACCAAAACCCAAACCAACCAAACACAACCCAAAAGCTTTTTAATAACAGATTGCAAAATTCAGAATTCTTCGTAAGTGGTGATTTTCCTTTTTCAGCCATTCTCTTGTACCCACTCCATGCTTCATGTATTCACCAGAAATGGACATTTTTCACACAGATATTTTCTTTCAGCAACAGAAATACACCTTTTGTTGTTGTTGTTTTTTTCAACAACTTTCTCCCAAGTTCTTTTGATCATTTTGTAAATCCTTTGACTGGAAAGGCACTGGAAACAGCCTCTTCTGGCAGAGCCCTTATGCTAACCTTCCTCATATGCTACATACACTGCCAGGAAAAGGACTGCAGGGGTTGTCTGCAGCACCCTGGAATCTGGATGTGGCAGTGCTGTGGTTAGTTTCTCTGGTAAAATACTGGTGAAATTTGTCAGTGACAGCCCTCTCGGCCCCAAAGTGCTCCCGTTGAAGCAAAAGTTCTGCACTAACTTCACCGCATCTTTTCCCAGTCTAGGAGTCCTCCTCTCAGCATTGCACATGGACCTTTATCCCTCCTACTCCGTACTTGCAGCCTCAGGTGAAGCAACACTGAGGAAGAAGGAGACCTAGCCTGGATGTTGAGAGTACCCGGCTACTGGTCCTATGGAGCTTAAGAGTAGACCCTTGTCTACGAATGCAGCTCTTTCTGATGAGGTAGAAAGCCAAACCCATTGCCCTGCAGACCAGAGGCATTCAGGTGCAGACCTTCTCTGAAGCACAGACATAGCAGATATATGAGCACGTTGGCAGTACCCCCTCGGTGAGAGGCAGTGCAAAGACAAGGCAACGCACACCTTGTGAAGGCTCCTCCTTTAACTCCTCCTTTACAACCTAACCCTTCAGCTGCTGACTGCAACAGCATCTTGGTTTCTCTAGGAACAAACACAAGCCATATAATAGCACTCTGGGTGAAAAATAGACCTTTTAAAGAATTAATAAGTACAAATAATAGTAAAAAAAAAAAAGAAACAAAAATCATGATCAGCTGCTCTCTTATAAGGTGATCTTATCAGGGTTGAGTCACACCAACTATAAACTAATCTCCAGGAAACAAACCCTTCCCATTACTCCTGCTCTGGAAGCTCTGTGCGAGCAACACCTCGTTTTTGTCTGTGCTAAGTGTCACAGAGCCTGTGACACAGTAGGGAAAGCAAGACTCAACAGTGAGGAATCCCCCAAAGCAGCTCAGTAGGGTGAGGTGCATTCTGAATTAGCACCACAGTATTCTTCAAGAAGGTATTTCTCCAGCAAGGTGAAACGTACCTGGGATGTCCATCTAGCTGCCTGTACAGCACAGAGGGAGCTAGGAGAGCTTTTGACTTCTCTAAAGAGAATCCCTCTGTCCACAGGGATCATCTGCCACCAAGAAGCTGTCAGCAGCTTTCCCTGTTCCCACAGCAGCTTTACTCCCTCCTGTGCTGGATCAAATGCTACCAGGCAGAGTGGGAATCTATGTACAAGGGACACGGGGAGGAAGCATCTTCAGGAGAAAGCAGAGGCAGAAGCTTTCCAAAGAAAGAGAATGAAGAGGCCAGGCAGCAGACCAGGAGAGGAGGAAATATTCTGTACCTTTAGGTCTTTCTATGACAAAAACAGTATGTGGCAGAAGCCACACAGCTGCAACTAACTTTTTACCAAAAATACCAGTCTTTAGCTGATGTTTAAAGTGATTCCTGGCATCTAGCAGAACTAAAAGCATCCTAAGAACCACAACAGACTCAGGTATTTAAAGAGAAAATACAGAAATGCTGAATGATGGGCAAAGAAGAAAAAGCCCCAAGGTTTGCCATAGGAAGAAGAGACCAAGGTGCAAAGAAAAGACCATGCTGCAGTAAGCTTCACCTGCAGGCCAGATTCAAAAATCAGTACTTAATAAGTTTTCTTCAAAATAAGTTACGGAAAGAGGACACCGATGTACTTCCAAATCAACCTTACTGCTCCTCTCTAATTAATTTAACACTAAATTAGCATTTCTGTGTCTCCTCAGAGCACATGGAGGGGGGCTAGGATTCCCCATTGTCTTGTCTCCTAGTAGCCTTCACGAAGGGCACGTGCAGAAGAGAGTGTGCACACCTCTGTGGCTGTATGGCCAAATACCCCAGTGGGAGATACTTCCAGTGGACATTGTCCTCTGCTGACGTGTTTCCTGTAGTGGACCGGGTGGTATCATGTGGCTTTGTAATGCCATACATTTATACAACTACAATTATATATTGTCTACATGCTCACGGGAACGTATGCATTTTTGAATTTGGATTGAAATCCAATGACATTGCTGTCCAAGTTCCTTCCAATTTCAATTGAGATTTATTTTTTTTTTTTTTTCCCCTGCAATATTTTGTGGTATTTCTCATTTTAGCTAGTACAAGTCTTCAGGAATGTGCAATACAGACAGATTTTAAGTGCTGAGTTCCACAGTCGGACTTTGGCAGAGCTGCCTTTAGCGTTAAGCCTCACTAGATGTGTGAATTTGGGCAAATACCTTCTTTTTTTCCTTAGTTTCCCTCAACCTCATGTTGGGCTCTATTGATGGAAAGTACCGTAAATAGACCAAGGAGCTATTATTGCTCCATACTAATTAACCCTTCAGGGAACCATAAGCAAAAAGCATAAAAAGTGCTCCAGCTTCTCATCTCTTAAGTGGCTGGACTCTAGGCACTCTGGCAGGAAAGCTTTGGGCTAGGTTCACAAGAGGTACTGGGGCACAGGAATACAGCTACTGGTTATCCATTCTACACAACAGCTGCCCAACCCTTCAAGTACTCTTGTTTATTCCAGGCAAACCTCTGATCTCCATGCAACTGCTCGGGGATTTGTACTAGTTCTGGGTCGCCGGCTCTTAGTACAGCAAGTCCTATACAAAAGAACAAATGGCAGCAGCAGGATAATTTTACACATATTTAATAAAAAGTTCAGCTAGAATCCAGAAAATGCAAGTTTGGGCCCTACTCAGAGATGCAGGGCAAGCGCTTTGAATGCACTGCCCAGGTCTGCTGAGGAGACAGTTTCCCTGTGGGTGAGGCACATACGTTGGTCTAGAGAAAGAACGAGAGCGACGTTTGCACACTGGTCATTGCTCATGGCTTCCATACCTGCCCTGCCTTGGTTTCGTTTACAAGAAAGAGAAGTGGTTTTGATGTAAATGTTTAACTCCTGGAGAAAGAGTCCGCGGCAGTTTGACCGTCTGTTTCCATCTTGAGAGGTTCGAGAAGGTTCTATCAATACTAGCTTAACCTGTGTCTTTGCTTTCAGATTCCTGAAGGGTTTCAGCCAGAAGAGTTATCTATAAAAGCACACTCATCTCTCTCCAGAGCATTTTTGGAGTTCATCAGGGCCACATCCTTGTACACAAAATGAATCACAAGGACACGGCACCAGTTCTGAGAAAGCGCCCTTTACCAGCTCTACAAACCCAGAAACGTGTAGGCAGCACCTCCCTGCAGTGCTGCTCTGACGTCTGCTCTGCTAAATTCTCCAGTAAAAGACAAGGAGGCCACAGCAGGGCTTCAGATTTACTGAACAAGTATTTAACCTGTGAGGAGGTGTGAAACTGGGAAGCAAGACACCGGCGATGGAGGAATCCACAGCCTTGCCTTGCAATCTGAACGCTGAACTCAAACCTTCCAGTTACACTGGGTGTTCAGGCAGTGTAAGCCCGTGTTTCTGTATGACAGCTCACACGACTGAAGCTGGAGTCAGTCTGGGCACGTGTTGCAGCATGGATGGTGATGTGCTGGAAGCGCAGCGTCACTTGTCCTGGATAAAATCAGCAATCGTGACTGTTACATCCAGAGAGTAATGACTGCTTCACTGCTGTTCCTTGACTTTCAGTGCTTCCACTGTCAGGAAAGCTGAACAAAGTAAACTCTCAGTGTGTTGTTTTTGATGGAAAAGTATCAGCCTCATGGAAAAAACATCAACAAATACACTGATAGAGACATTGACTGCTTTCAGCAGATCTCTGCAGGGACAGACATTATCTCTTCACTGCTGGGAAGATGAAGTAAAAAAACCAAGCTGGTCATTGATCTAACCTACGAGTTTGCCTTAAAAAGCATGAAACAGCATAAAGAATAACTTCAGACCTGTCTCCAACTGCCTTCTCTCTTGGTCACTAACGGTTCCTCAGGACAACAGTCCAAGTTTGATCAATCCCCTTCAAGTTAAGACCTTCCTTATCACACTACAAGAGACCAAGTAGCTAGAGCTGGAGAAGAACAAGCATCTCTCTTGTTACCAGTGACCAGATTTGTCACTGACAGTCATCTGTAATTCCCAAGGTGGGCAAGGCATCTTTGGAGAATGCAGAATCATTTGCCATCCCAAAAGCCGTTTCTGGCCCCTCTTTGCTCATGATTGGTACCAACAGTAATGTCTAAAGTTTTCAGGAAAAACAGAGTGACTCTTTTTGATTGTTTTGCCACTTACATGCAATCGGTAAATGAGTCAGCAGCTTCATGTAAAACAGTAGTAACTTCAGTGTGCTGAATCACAGTTCAAAGGTGCTCTAAGGTTCTCTTATCTGCACAGGCAACACATTTTCTGTTTGCTTCATCAGGGAGACTATTATTCTGAGGCTGAAAAAAATGGTTTTGTGGTCTCATGTCTTATTCTGAGATCAGCATTTAACTGTTTCAGTTCACTGCATCTGTACCTTCACATGAAAGTTCTAATTCATTTTTCAGCGTGATGGTTACAATCTTCCTGAGGAAAACGTGCAGCCCACCCAAACTGCTAAGTCCATGTTGTCACAGGCTGGCTTAATGAGCGTGGGCAGGGAAAGGTCATGCAAAAAAGAAACTGTGAAAAAGAAACTGAATGTTTAGTTTAGATTAAAAAAAAAAATAAAATAATAAAAAAAAGAAGTTATTTGACGACGAAGCATTGTTTCCTGTGGAATGAAATACCCCGTTCCTCACGTGCCCTGCTCCTACAAGAGGCCAGCCCCCTCTATGCCACTCTGACCTGCCTGTGTGCCCCTCTGCCACTCGACCCTGCCCCTGCTCTCTCTGGAGGTGGTGTGCTCAGGGGCTGCCTCCTGGTGACTTGTGTCAGCAGCCCGGTGATGGGCGCATGCTGGCTGGTCACCTGCCCTCTGCCATTATGCTCAGCAGGGGCCAGCTTCTCTCTGCTTTCTCTCAGTTCAAGCCCTTTTCTCCATAAAGACATTAATTCTCTAGGAAGGCTGACAGGAGCTGAATATACTTGTGATCCCTACATCACATCAAATTTAGCTGAAAGTCACCAATCAGTTTGCCTGCTCCCTAAGGGGGTGTAAAAGCACAGCCCCATAACTCTCATCACATCCTTAAGAATGAGGTCAAGAAGAAAAAAAAGATCAACTATAAACTCTCTGCAGATGAGAGACATGGTAAGCATAGGTACTGGGCAAGTGAGATTAAAGTTCAGCAAATGTGATCATGTTACATTGGCTACACCTGTACTTTCAAGTCTCTCTCCATTTCCTTGCTTTTCCTGACAACACAGGGGCAGCACAGCTCTGGGGGAGCCAAGAGCAGTAAGCGCATAGGCTGGGTTTTCCTCCCTTTCTACAAACTGTCTTCTTTCAGTTGAAAACAAATCCAGGTTTTTTCACCCCATGGTGGGACTTCATTTTATCACAACTTGTCCTTTCTGAGCCAAACCCTCCCTGTGTTTAAACCACTGGCAGGACTGATTTCGCTGGGACCCAGAGGTTCCTACATCCAGGCTGCCAAGTGAGTTCAGAGTTGGGGCTGTGAAGTCATTCTCAACGCCGGGGCTCATTTCCAAACTCATGAAATCAATCCCATGCAGTTTTCCCACCAGCCTCGTGTGTGGAAAGAACAAATAATGTATTTCTCTGGAGGGGCAGAAGCATTCAATCGCCCTATCTACTTTTAAGGTATGAGAAAGTTTGCCCTTTAGCATTCCTTCCACAGTCCACTGCTTTGGACTTCATTTGTTGCTTGTTTTTCACTCGGGGATTACCGTGGTAGAACCTTTCCTTCATGTCCTCAAAGGAAACCGGAATAAACGATTGCCAGATGCCACATTTCCCATCGGGAAACAGCATTCTCAACCATCTGAGCACTTGGTGTACCACCGAGCAGCAAAGCTGTGCTACAGATAGTATTTATAGTACATTTTATGAGACCAAAAGTTGTCAGTTAAACCACGAGAAACTAATAAATGGGCCTAGTGTCATTTGAGCTGTCAACAGGATATAGGCTCATGTAAGGGGAACACCTACCTTTTGTAGGCTTCTTTTGCAAGAGTAAGTGGTTGATAGTCGCACTTGACTTTGTAGGAATGTTCTGAGTAAGGAATACAGTAATTTTCTCCATGGCAGCAGCACTGATCATCAGATCACTACAAGACATTCCTTATACAGACATGCCTAATTCCTGAATATGACGATGGCCAGTAATGCCTATTTTACAGTAAGTGGTCTCATGTACAGTAGTTTTCTTTGGTTCTACTTTGGGTTATCATCCATACTTCACTCCATGATGAAAAAAATCAGCTCTGCTGTTAGGAGGGGGCTCATCAGCCTTCTAACAGCTTGCAGGGCACGTTTGGTTTTGGTGATGGAGATAGAGCCCCTCTAGCACGGACTGACCTGATCCAGACCACTCCAGCCTGGCAGGGCTGAGCTGCACAGACTCCAGCGCAGGCTTGCTCGGGCTGCCCCTGGCACTCCAGGCAGATCTGTACAGCCCACATCGAATCACATCTTGGTCACAGTGGCATTGGATACTTGAGCTCAGCCGAACCAAGGCAGAGCTAGAGGTGTGATCACACACAGCACATCCAAAGTGCAGTGAGGAGAGCCCGAGGAGCTTGCTCTGGGTTCGACTGATCCTGCTAGCAGGAAGAAATCCCCTTCCTAAAAGCAGTTCTCCGACCGAGGCCCCTCTTTTGCTGGACAGAAAGCACAACAGAGATACTTTGCTGCTCCACTCCAACCTGGGATTTCTCTGATGTGAAAGGAGCAGCTGAGCTGCAGGCTTTCTCTGGCACTCTGGTGCGGAGGGATGCAAAGCCTCTCAGTCCCACGTGATCCCTTCCTGCATCCAGTGCAGAGGCAAGGTGCCTAACAAACCAGCTTCATGGGAAGCCCTGCCAGCTTAGGTCACCTGTGAAGCTGGGTGGCCCTGGGCACTTGTGCTTTGCATAAATAAGTAATTTTTCATAGTCAAATGAACACAAATGAGTTATTGTGAAACGTATTTTTCTTCTTCTCCTTCTTTTACATTCCTTTGATTATCTTTGCTCTAGAATGAAACACAGATGTCCTTAGAGTAGTCATCTTGAAACTAGAAATATTCATTACTAGATACAAATGACTGATATTTAAAACTGCATGCTACTCCTCATGGTGTACCTAACTGGAATGAGTCATTATCTGGGACATTTATCCTACATCTGTAGTCTAGTTTTCGTTTGAAAGCCCCCAGGAAGGAATCAGGATCTCTCAAAACAACACCCTACACCAGCAAGCACTGCTGTGCCCAGCTGGAGAACTGGGACACGCAGACAAAAAGCCAGGTTTGCAGAACTGACACTGGTACTCACTTTGCAATCTAGCAGAGCTCACTGCTCTAACTCAGGCACTCAAACCCCCTACACAACACACGCAGAGAAGTTAACATGCTCAAGCACAGGACCCCACAAGAATCAGCAGTTGTCTGGAGCATGCAAAAACTGCCCAGGAGGAGAGTGCAGCTACAGCCCCAGCTGGGAGAGCTGGGGGCATTTTTCCTGCAAGGACAAACCTCTGCCCCTTCCCAGAGAACACAATACCTACTGTGAATTAGGGATCTCAGATGAGCATCCCCGCAGAAGGGGAGAAACCTTACGTGTAACTAAAGGCTTGCGGGACTCTTTCAGAATGAGGAAGTTTTCTTCATCTGTGAGGACCTGAACCTGTTTCTCTGGTGAAAGTCCCTTACTGATCAGACCATAGGTCAACCTGTATATAAAGCTGCCTTATATTTGGGTTAGAAGATGTCTCTCCAACTTGAAGCCACAGTCTCCAAGCTGGGGAGAAATCTCAATGGCTACTAAATATAAAATGATTACACATTTATTAGAAACTTTCTTATTAAGCTCTAAACTATCGGCTTCAGTTGATGGAAGAAACCTTTCTGTGTGCTTTCAGGCATCTGCAAACTGAAGACTGTAACAATTCATTTTAATTCCTTCACTTGCACGAAATTTCTTTGAAAATAAGGCTTCTAAGAACAGGTCACTGGGATATCAACATGCTTACAGAAGAGAAAGGAAGTGAACGCAAGCGTGAGTGGATTGCCATATCAAAGCAGGAGAAACAGAAAGCAAGGATAATTCTAGCACATTCTTTTTTCCTTTATTTGGCTACAAAGATGATTTACTTTAAAAACAACTGAGTTTGCCATGGCAGGACTGTCCTAAGCAGTTATTTATCTACCCTCCAGCACCTAGCTACCAATCCACTAGTTTGATGCTTTCTCACCCACTTGGTATCAAACCACAGCATTTACTTGCCCAGCTTGCAGCAGACTGACTGCTCCAGGGATTTCACTGCCTTAGTTCTGTGACTTCAGTGAGAAACTAGCTGGGCAGGCTTCTTTATCACTGGCTATCACCGTGTTACATGACTATACCTTTGTCTCTGATTTCAATGTAGACGTGGTTCATGTACCCAATCTACCTGCCAGCAAACGGGCCTGTTCCAAGCCCATGAAGTCACAGAACCACAGAATGACAAGGGTTGGAAGGAACCCCTGGAGATCCATCTAGTCCAACCCGCCCTCACTGAAGCAGGTTCGCCTAGGTCAGGTTGCACAAGAAAGTATCCAGGTGGGTTCTGAAAGTCTCCAGACAAGGAGACTCCACAATCTCTCTGGGCACCCTGTTCCAAGCTCTATCACCCTCCCAGTAAAGAAGTTTTTCCTTCTGTTTAAGGTGGAACTTCCCATGTTCTAATTTGTACCCATTGCCCCTTGTCCTATCACTGAGCACCACTGAAAAGAGACTGGCCCCATCCTCTTGACACCCACCCTTTAGACATTTTTAAGCATTGATAAGATCCCCTCTCAGTCTTCTCCAGGCTAAACAGACACAGGTCTTTCAGCATTTCCTTCTAAGAGAGATGCTCCAGTCCCCTCATCATCTTTGTAGACCTCTTTCCAGTAGTTCCCTGTCTCTCTTGAACTGGGGAGCCCAGAACCGGACACAGTACTTCAGATGTGGTCTCATCAGCGCAGAGTGGAGGGAGAGGAGAACCTCCTTCAACCTGCTGGTCACGCTCTTCTTCATGCACCCCAGGATGCCATGGGCCTTCGTGGCCCCAGGAGCACATTGCTGGCTCATGGTTAACTTGTTGCCCACCAGGACTCCCAGGTCCTTCTCTGCGGAGCTGCTTTCCAGCAGGTCTACCCCTAACCTGTACTGGTGCATGGGGTTGTTCCTCCCCAGGTGCAGGACTCTACACTTGCCCTTCTTGAACTTCATTAGGTTCCCCTCCACCCCCATCTCCAGCCTGTCCAGATCTCACTGGATGGCAGCACAGCATTCTGGTGTATCAGCCACTCCTCCCAGTTTTGTATCATCAGCAGCCTAGCTGAGGGTGCACTCCATCCCTTCCTCCAGGTCGTTGATGACTATGTAGAACAACACTGGACCCGGTACTGACCCCTGGGGAACACCACTAACTACAGGCTTCCAACTGTACTCTGCTGCTGATCACAGCCTTCTGAGCTCTTGTCATTCAGCCAGTTCTCAACCCATCTCCCTGTCCACACATCTAACCCACTAAAGTCAGCAACAGCTTCTCGGCTGGTTGGCCATATCGCATTTAAATCAAGTTCTAACACAAATAAATCAAAATATTTAACAAAGCATGCTAAATAAGGACAGACCTCTCTTGAGGCTTTCGTATCATAATTTTAAAGTCATGTCTGGAAGAAGAAGGGGTAAGGCTTTAGGATACAAAACATAAGTCTATCTTACATCCAAGTATTAATCATGCAGTTTATCTAAACAATTCTTTTTCAAGCTCCTGACTACAGTGCATGCCTGGAAGATAAGACTACTCAGTCCCTAATAGCCTTTGTTTTGATTCATGAAAAAGAAAACTTAAAAATAGCAAGGTGATAATCAAATAACTCACTGCTTACAAGCTGGCAGAGTTCAGAACAGTAAGCACACATGTTACTATAGATTTTCATACCAAACAATGTGGACTTTACTGGGACAGCCACAGAGACTCTTCTAGTTTTAGTTCCTAGATGTATGATATTCTTTTCCTTCACTTCTGAAGGCTAATATCCAAAGTAGGAAACAAGCCAAAACACCAAAGCAGTTCATGTGTCTAGCTTCATGACAGGGCAGACAGCTTTGTGAGGCTGGGGGTTTGAGGTTATTTTTTTTCTGGTTTGGTTTAGGGAGTGGGGGGACTGAATCTAGAATGTTTCAGTAGAGATGTCTCTAGATAATGTGCATGGCATTTTCAGGTGGTCACTACTTGCCCAACTCTGCACTCAATGGTTATCAATTCAGTAACAGCAAAGTTCTCCATAGCTTTTCTTAGCTTTTCTGCAAACCCAGGGCCAATATCTATACATAGATATTTATAAAGCCATGGGAATTTTGGCTTTGCCCTTAGTAGGAAAAACTTTTACCTAATACCCCCACACACCTCTCCTTTCCTACTTGTTCACACAGCCAGGCACCTGCTTCCCTCCTCTGACAAACAGGTATTTGTGCTCTGCCCATTCACTGCACCTCTACCCCTCTTCCCTGTACCGTTCTCCTGCTGTCCCCAGCCATTTAATCCTCATCTCCACTTCTTCCTCCAGTCACTGTATTTTCCAACCACTTCTCCCCCTCTCTGAAGCTGTCAAGTTTCACTGCCTCGGTTGCAATCTTTTCCACACCACCAGTGCGCTTATTTCCTGTTCTTCCCCAAACCTCCCATCTTCTCTTACTGCTTCTTCCTCAAGCAGGGAATTTTCAGACCAGTAATTATGACTCAGGGATGAAGGCTGTGTCAAATGTGGGCCACTCTGAGGTTTTTCCTGGAGCAACTGTATGGCTCGGGAAGGCTTGTCAGCCTGGCTGTGCTGATAACGTCATGGAGGAAAGCAGCAACTGGTCCCAGTCTGCAGCTTCCCCAGCACTTGGGAAAGATCCCTTCCCTGAGGCAACCCTGCAGCCTCACTGGGGCCAACCCTTTCCTTCACCTCTTCAGCACAGTCAAAACATCAGAAAAGGGGATACCTGGCAGTTTGCTAGGCCTGCTTATGCATGTATTTAGTGGAATGAGCAATTAACAGGAACCTGTCGTGACAAAGGTGAGTAAATGCATAATTATTGATGTAAAGGGGGCCGGTGACTGCCACCCCTCTGGGAGATGGTGGCACTGCCCTGCACGTCCCTGGCAGGACTGCTGCAGGAGGCTCCAGGAAAGGCACAACGTTTGCAGCTGAAGAAAAAAGCCAGACAACCCACCCTCTATTCTATTAGACAGCCCCAGCGATAATAAAGCGTGGTTATGAAATCAAAAGCTACAAACTCATTTACTTAACGATGAGAAAACCAGAATTGAAATTAATTTAACTCGGAGAGGAAAAATCTGTTATAGGATAATTTTCAAGTTTTTTCTTTTTGAAGACTAACTTAATACTGACTTTTAAGCACCCTTTTCACGGGTTAACAAGTAAGGCATGTGCCTTTGGAGCGCGTGACGAGCGGCGCTGCTGGAGACGAAGCCTCTCACCCCTCGCCTTCCAGTGCCACCACAGCCCAGCGAGGACAGGCAGGGATTCACCCCCTGCCCCCCAGCCTGTGCCTGGGCTTTGCACCCGGGGCCCGGCCGTGGCCGTGCCTGCCCCAGCTGGGCACGGCCCTCTGAAGGGAGGCCAGGTCCCAAGGTCTGGAGCTGCTGTGGGGCAGCGGTGCCGGGCAGGCCGGGTGCCCGAGCGCAGAAGAGGCAGGGGCAGTGGTGGGGCTGTGTCACAGCAGCTAGGCAGGAGGGATGCTTGCCATGTCCGCCCCAGGAGGGAGCTTATCCTACAGCCAGAGTATCTGCTGTCTCCTTATAAAGAAGGCAGATGAGAAGCTGTCTGCCCTTCTCCCCTGAGCGAGAGGCAGCTCCCTTTCTCATCCTTTCCAAAGCTGCCTTTCAAATCCATTTCCCACCCAAAACAGAGCTCCCTCCAGCCGTGTCCCCTCTGCCTGCAGTGTGCAGCGACAGACTACGCCTCACGGGGCTCTAGCTGAAGAGTGTCCTGGACTATGGGTTTTCACTTGGTTGGACCGATTCATGAACGATACCCTGATGTCTTAACAGCAGGAACCCAAATACCTCAGGCAGAGAGGCGAGACTCAGCTCTCCCAGGGAAATCCCTGGGACTCTGGTCTTGACTCTGCGTGGGTATAAGGAGATGTCATCTTTCCATCTCTGACTAAAAAAAAAGTGATGTCAAACTGCTCATTCTTTTGGCCTCCCACCCCCAAAAAAGGAAGAGAGAAGACGAGGGCACCCACCGGATTAAAAAATGGTCTTTGATTATCTTTTGGTGGAAGTTAGGGTTTTTATATGCTGAAAGGGTACATCATGCCCCATTATATATTCTCATTAATAAACCATCCCCCTGCACGACTCTCTTAACGTTGTACAATAATTTCCACTCTAACCCACTCGTCTCAGTCACCCACCTAAACTGCTTGCTCAAATTTTCATCCTTCAGGTTAAGAATTTCCACGCCTGAACTCTGCATGAAGCTACAGCTTTTGGGAAATGTGAGGTAAAACTGTCTTCTGCGTATGAGGGGAAAGGAAAACACACTTCTCTGGGTCAAACCCCCTCAAAAACAGAATAAAAACCCCATCACTGCTTTTTCACAGCTCTCGGGATGGTGTAAGATGAGATTAAAAATATCGCTGTAAGAACAGCCTCGTGCAGAAGCAGAGCATTGCCTAGGCTTGAAGGCTGCTGGGTTGAACTCGACAGCAACACGCACCTGTGCATGCCTTAGTAAGCAGCTGAAGTCCATGTTTATATACTTTTTAATAAACAGAGTGTATAAAGCATATAGTTTACACTACTATGCTTTGAGATACATGTTTATACATACATATATTAAAAAAGATGTGTAAGTGTGCACTGTACTCCATGCAGATACAGTACATGTATGTTTGTAAGGTGCCTACAGAGAATCACAGGGAGTTTTAGCACTGGGATTTCTTAAGACTGCAAACACCTGGGGGAAGAGAGGCCTTGGTGTGTTTTAAACTACTGCTTTTCTGTTTGCTTTGATTTCCTAAGAAATTCTGTAGGAGAATTTTGCTAGCTGAAGCTTGATCTCCTCAGTCAAAACCTGAGGAGAAGATATTTTCCAGTGGAAGCAGATCTACTCACTTGGAAGAGAAATAACCCAAGCAGAGCACTGCAGCAGGGAACATCTGTGATAGCCACCATCACATCCACTGGTGTTAGACATCCTGCCCTGGTAAGCCAGGGCCTGGGAGAGATGCTGACTCCAGTGATGTGCAGTCCCTTCAGACTGTGTAAGAGCACGCTGACATACCCTCTCTGCTTCCACTGTTACTGACTGGCCCTTTTTCTGCATTTTTGGGCATTCTTGCAAGTGCAGTTCTTCTAAAAATGGAATACTTTGAAATGAGCACTGATGTCATTGCTGACATTATGCTCTTTCCATTTTACATCGTGTCTCTACGTCTCCAGCTAAAAAACAGCATGTTTTTACCTGTTCTTTTGGAAATGCTACTGACTTGTATAACTCCCTCCTCCTGTTTACAGTTTCTTAGCTTCATTTCTGCAAATATGAAAAGTGTGGCTTTGATACATCTGTTTGAAGATAAGACAGAGAGAAGCTATTTTTGAGTAGATTACCTGAAGCACAAATGCTTGGCCTTATTCTATCCCTACTGAAAGAATTATTTCCTTGTTTTTAATGTATTTTTTTAAATAAATAAAAAAGGATAAAAGAAAACACTGTCTGATCAGAAGTCCTCTGTCCATCTAGAAATGTTGGTCAGACCATGGGTGGTCAGGAGCCCATGGCACTTCTCCAGTTCCAGACTAAAGGGAAGACCCCCCTGTCCTGACTGCATTCCTGATGGGGTGTCAGTCAAGGTTCTGGCCACGTCATGTTAATATCCTTGGAGAGGATCCAAGAATGAAAAATGCTTCCTAAGAGAATATTTGTTATCAGCATTAGCTCTGTTTGTGAAACAGTTATGAAGATGAGGTAGCTGCACAAGGTCCTGCAACTCGCAGATATTTGTCATACATTCCTGACAGTTCAGTGTTTTCTGTTCTCTGACTGTACAACCTCACGGCAAATGGAAAGAAAGAAAAGTTGTCTTAAGATATTCAGCAAAACTTCAAACAAACACAGAAGAAAAAAGAGCAGTCTTACAAAAATTCTGTTGCTCTAATTCTCTGGTATTATTAATAGGGAAGTATTATTAATAAGGAAGTTCAGTGATCAAAGCCAAGTTTCTGGACTTCACAGAGGAAGACTTTACAGGATTTAAAATTTGGGTTTTTTTTTCAAAAGCCCCAACCTTTTGTGCTTTCCTAGTTGTGCTCTGTGTGTTCTGCTTGCAAGGCATATATGCTCTAGGTTAGAAACAGTGCTTTCTTATGGAAAATAAACAGTTTTTTAGCGATCGAGTAAATTAACCTAATTCTAAATCCTATGGGTTTCTCCTGCAGCAATCAAATGCCTCAAATTAAACACAAGTTAATCATCTTACTTAACTGGGATCTCAGCAACTCCTTCATGGTTCTACCATTTTTGAAATGTCATAAGCAATTTGTATTTGTGAATAGGACTAAAGAGGCTTTCCTGACTGATGGAGCAGAGGTGGAATGGGCTGATAACAAAGGAACTATTAAAACGTCATTGGAAAAAGCTCTATAGTTCGTGCATTGGCTCAGTTAACCTCTATAGATTTCTGTACTGCTGTTGCTGGAAGGCTGGTGGTGGAGAGGGGGAGAGAAAGAATGCGACCTTCTTTTTTGCACTTCATGGATCCTTAACCCTTATTTAAAGATGACTTTGGATTTCAGACCAAATAACTGTTCTTGTAATTATATCAAACAGTTAAAAAAAAGTGCTAGTTAATGATGTTCAACATAAGTAATCATGTTAAATAGTGAAATTTAATTTCTTAAAAACTTAAATCCTCATATCTTTTGGAATGCATTGTACTGTAGGATGTCTGAGTAAATTAAATTCTCCCCTGCACACTAAAGCATCAATTTCCTTATGGTAATTATCTGCTAGATTGGATCTGTCAGTAGCAGGGAAGCATGCCTGACATTATACCCTTTTTACAAAAAATGATTACAAAAAATTAAGACGAATGAGTAAAATTAAGGCTGCGGCTGGTAAGCCTATATAAAGCTCTCATAGATCACTTTACATAAGCTACCATTGTACTGGATACTAAGCTTTTAATGACTAGTTGCATAATGAGGTGGAGGCCATTAAAGAACCGCAGAGGTAACCGATCACAGAGATAAGAGCTAAAAAATGATTTTCAGCCAACTAGAAGCAATTTATTATACAGAAAAACACAGCTCTAACTGAAATGTCTGGATAGATGAGGAACCTTTGAAAGTTGACAGGATTTCCTTCTTGGGAAAGTTTTACATATATGATGGGAGCCTGTCTCTGTCGTATTAGATTCTTTTTCTCTGCTATTCAGTACTCCAGAATTGGGGTGCTGGGGTTTTTCTAATCTTTTGGTTTTTTCTAATACAGCTGGACTGTAGAACTGCATTTCATTAGCCCACTTGAAAGGTAAATTAGAGTGAAGAGTAGATGACATAAAGAAAATCCACAGCACACTGCCCGTGAGAGGTGAATGGAAGCAGGTTAGTTGTTGCAAGTCAATTGATACCCTGTCCTGGGCTGAAAAATAGCATCCAGGCTACAGAACTGCCTCCTGGGAAGGGGGTTTAGGGTTGCAAGGTAACATATTGCTCCCAGGGTGCTGCAAAAATGAATATGTAAGTAAATTCTCTTATAATGAGCAGTCACATGAGGCCAAAACAGAAAAAAAAAAAGCGTAAGTGCCTTAAAGGTAGCTCAGGGTCAAATTCTGAGGTATCCCCATCTCGTGGTGGGAGCCACATCTCGCTAGACAACAGGGATGTGGGAAAGTGCCTAAGGAGAGGCAGAGGTGAAAACCTGCAGCTGGGCTGCCTGAACCACTTGCTGTGTCACCACTTTAGCTCAGCCAGTGGGAGATACTCCAACATGTATCCATACACATACACACAGCAGTGTATTGACTGTGTCTGTCGTTGACAGAGGAGTAGAGCTTTTACAACAAAGTCTACAAGAGAATTTCTAATCAAGAACAACCTGGGGAAGACACCTTCTCTTCTTTGCTCCCTCCTTCCCACATTCTGTCTCATTTAAGTCTCCTGGCTTAAAGGATCCAACAAGGGTGGATAAACCATAAGATGCTTGGAGACAGTGGAAGTTGCTACTCACAAACTGGAAAGTGTCTAGAGGGCCACAGAGATGGTCGTGGGGCTGGAGCACATCATCTAAGGACTAGGGAACCTGGGTTACCGTAGCCTGAAGAAAACAGAGTCAGATGGGAGGGTGTCATTGCTGTCTGCAACTAACCAAAGGAAGGTTACAGAAGAGCCAGAGCCAGATGTTTCTGTGAGGTGAAATGCCACGTGGCATGAGGCAATGGTCTGAAACCTCAACAAAGACAAGAGAAGGAAAAGGTGCTCACAGGAAGAGCTGGGAAGCACTGTGTGTTGCCCAGAGAGGTTGTGAGGTTTCCATTCTTGGGTCCATTTTTCATAATGTAGCTGGGCAAGGCCCTGAGCAACATGCTTTGCCTTCACCGTTGACCACATTTTGCACCAGGGATTTATAGAGATGATCTCCAGAGCTCCACTCCAATCTACATTTTTCTGTGACTCAGTGATTCTTTTCTAAGGTTTACGGCCAACTTATTTCCATTGCACTTATGAATCCTACCCATAGCTGGCCTTCCCAGGGACCTATCCTCATTCACAGAGGACAGGCTGCTTGGGGAAGCTGTTTCTTTATTATTGCTGGTTTCTGGAACTTGATCCGAGTTACGTATGCACTACGCCAGGTAATTCTGTGCAAGCTCTGAGCAAATTTCTGCAGCTGTGTCTGTGTGAGCAAAGGAGACACGGCTGGGGACTGTTCCTGGCTGTACAACTGGACCTGTTCTACTAGTCGATTTTCAGCATGGTGTCTGGTGGATTTTTGGTACATGCTGAATAGCATTCTTCTCCACCCACTCAAAACCATCACAGACATAAACTTGGAAGTTGGCAGGAGTTTACCAATCCTTCTTACAGGTGGCATCCTTGTTTTGGAGTCTCATTTCGTTAACAGTACAGATATTGGCATTCCTTGACCCAAGCGCCATCAAGTAGCCCGTGATGTGTTTTAATTCTCCAGTGCAGACACAGCCTCGGTGTCTAGGGAGCTCAAGTGTCAATGTCAGCATGCACTGGCAGTTGTGCAGCTTGAGGTATATTGTGGGCAGGATAACTAACCCGGTTTTGATCTGAGTAATTAAATCCCTCCTGACTTCTGCTTTAGGCATATGTCACCCTGCATGCACCTAATCTTTAGCCATTAGAAAAGTGCAGCCTGATCTACACAGCACTGCAGTCATTAGACACTTCTGTATTTTTTTGTATTACTTTCTTCTGCTTGGAGCTTGTCTAGCTTACCAGTCAGGTAAATAGTTTTGAGTTACCTTGCATTTAGGCAGCTTTATCAAGGCTGTCATAAAGACTTTTCTTTTTAATCACTTACATTTGTGATGTGGCTTGCTTTCTATGAAATCTTCAGTCCTTCTAGTCATTTTGCCTTCATTCTTTAATTATTTTAAATGTAAATTGCTTTGATTTGCAGCCTGCTGTCTGTGCCATTATTGGAGATGTGTATATACTAGCATATTTACTGTCTCAAACTGATGGTGGCTAATACGATTATCTGCTTTTCTCACTGGTATCTGATCTGCTAATTAACTGGAAAATATTTTGATTGGGGTGACTGCTTACCCAAATTATTTAATTGTCCCACACAAGGCTGCCAGCAAAAAAATAAATATGGAAGTGAGCCTAGGAAGTTCTGTGAGATTTCACACTTACAGCTCTTCAGGTTTGGGCTGGAATTAGACAAACAGAGAAGGAGCAAGAGCAACGTGGAGCCTGCAGGAAAAGAAATCAGCTTGCATTTTGATTTCAATACAGATTATTAGTAAATTCTCCTTTGTCTATCCACTTTCCTCCTTGATTTTCTTACTTCTTTACAAAGCAAGATGCTGTTATCCCCATACTGAAAGTGTTAGAGTGAGGAGGAGATAAAGGTTGAGAGACCCGAGAGCAAGGTGTCATTAAACTGGAAAGCCACAGCTCTCAGGTCTGTGGCTGGTTAACTACCTAGGCTGGTCTTCCTTCCGACCTTGTGCAGCCTTTTTATCCTGAACTGACTGGCAGTCACTGGTGAACTGAACATGATAGAAAGCTGCAGGTAGTTTTATCAGCTGAGAGTTTTACTTTTAGCCTGTGCAGAATACATCGAACATTCTTTCTCCAAAAAACATAGAGGTCCTGTAAGAAACAAGTTCAGTTTTTATGGAGAAAGCCTAAGAATTATTATTTTTTGAAACTGAAGGTAATGGACTTACTGAATCCTCAAAAGTTCTTGTTGAAGGAAATGCCTGGATTTAATAGATAAATGGTTGCTTTACTGAATTAGTGCAATATTTGCATATTGTTAGACTTCCTAAGAACAGTGAAACAGTTAACTATTTTCAGTAGTGTTGCATGAGTGATCTATAGGGTTTTTAGTGGCCACTGATAGAAACGAGAAGGTTTACACCACTGGATTCAGGTGTGTGCTATTCTAAAATGGAGAGCCACCAACATGCTCGTGTTCAGTTTTGTTAGTACTCTGTTATATAGGGATGATTATGTGAATCAAAGAGCCACACCTAAGAGGAGAGCAGCTGCACAAACGTCATTTTATTCAAGTGAACAGTTCCATTGAATTCCTTCATAATGCTGCTTGTGTGGTTTAGACCTTTATCAGGAAGTCCTGGGAATTTCATTTTGTATTCCAATTGTGAAAATGCTGAAGAGATTCACAGCAAAATCCTCAGCTAATGAGTGTCTATAAAATTTACACATGCAGATTTGTTTCATGCAGAGTAGCAACGAGGAGCTATACAATGTCTTGTACCGAAAGATGGGACCTGATTAGTTTCATTTTAATGGCAGCAGAGACAGGACACTGTCAGAGGCCTGCAGTGTTAGTCACGGTACAAGGAACACCCTCACAGTGCCATAATGTTATCCAGCTGAGTTAGCGATGCTCCAAAGTTGCACGTGCAGGCGAACGAAACCCTCAGTCAGGGGAACGTGGGCACCTAAAGGCCACTGACTTTTAGGGCCTACATGTCACAAATGTGCTACATGTGCTCATTACTACACTAAGTAATGAGCACACAGCAACGGCAACGGCTCTGTCTGGTCCCATAAGCAACTACTCTTAGGCCCGATTCCTATTTTTCTAAGAAACCCCCAAAGAAGATCAAATGTAGTAAATGAGGGGATGATTTGGGTGGTTATTTTACTTCTCAGCCTTTACTGAAACATTTCCTCAGGCTGATGTCAGCCCTGCTGTTTTTCAGAGAAGACACGAGGCGAAGTCTTGGCTTCTTACCTTCGTTAAATGTCACGCCACAGCGTTTGCAAGGGAAGGAAGGTCCTCGCTCCTTACTACAGAGACAGCGATTTTATTTTCTAAGTACAAAGACACCATGGATGAGATGATAAGCAGTTGTCCTGCCTTAGCATGAGAGAGGTTGTATTTGGGAGCAATCCCCTCTGGGATGGCTTGATACACATTTATCAGGGCTGCTTTGTATTCCTGCACACTGGGGCAAGGAGAGGGTTCTGTTCTCAAGTGTAAGCCATGTCTCTGGAGTCCTGCATTGCTGGGGGGGACAGAAAAGGCAACAGGAGCTGAGAGATGCTGAGACCAAAACAAGGAGCTGTTAAGACACCAGTGGAGGCCAATATCCCACTTAAACTTTGTTTTCTCTTCTGCTCTGCCAAATTTTTCCAAGTAAATCATACCCTCTCCCTCACCTAATTCTTGAAAGCAACACAAATGCTCTACCTGGTTGTGACGTTTTTCTATCTTTGATTGTATTTTATTAAATAAAAAAATGCTTCCATCTACAGTGAAAGAAAACAAAGTTTCCAGTTATTATATGGTTTTTGTTTCTGTCTCCTCTATAAATACCTTATTTTCTCCAGTCATTTTCAAGATTTCAGGCTAGGATCACCACAGCCTCTTATATCATATTATTTTCCTACCATGAAGTTGTTTATGTGTATTGTTTACCCAACAGACATTTCTCTTTCACATAACTAAATAATTCTGTGAGAAGATACAGGCCACTGATTTTTTGCAATTTGCATCCCCATACTCTAAGCTATGTTGAAAGCAAAGCTCTTTGGTCCTTTTGCTTTGGAAGTGCATTAATATTTCTATGACCTTTACTAGATGGCAGATGAGAAGCATTAGGAATAAAATAACAAACAAATCAAAGGAAACCAATTTTTTAAAATGCACACTTCTGAAAGGAAAAGAATCTAGTTTAAAAAAATATTAACTTTAGCTAGAGTTACAATAATTGTTCCATTGTAGCCTATTTTTCCACGTCGAAATGATCTTTATGATCAATCTATTCAACACAATGCAAAACTGTGTTTGAAGGGGTTTAGTAGCTATGCATACAAAAATATATAGATATTATTTAGAGATATTGAGAAAAAAAATAGAATCATTTAAGACATGTTTATTTACTATGTCCGTTGAAGTGATCGCACTGAAAGCACAGTCACTGTGCTAACAACTCCTTTACCCAAAATGACTTCAAATCATTTAACTTCCCGAGCTGCTGGGTTCACGGAGAAATTCTGTGAAACAAGCTGCAAATGTAGTGGCTTTTTGTGTGGTGTAAAGGCTGTGCTTTAGAAGACTGCACGTTCTGAAGCCTTTAGAAGAGTGTAGAAGGAAAACCAATACACTGTACCCAGGAAACCATTTGCCTCACGGCAGCATTGTTTTGCAGTGGTTTTACTACGCGCCGGAAGCCTCCTCCGTTCCTGTTCACCTAGGTGTCGATGCCAGAACTCACAGGAACAGATCCAAACATGATCTTTAGTTTGATGAGCACTGTGTATAGATTAACAGCATCTATGATCCAGCGAGGCGTTCAGCTGATGGAAAGCAGAAGCTGGCCCGTGAACTCAAGTATTTGTTCACTGGTTTCCAACTGGAGGCAAACCCCAGATTTTTTTAATAGCAACCCTCTTTCATATACTTTATATAATATAGTTCATATCGTATGCCATGGTATCAAGGGAAAGGATATTCGGGTGGGGGTAGGGGGGTGAGGGGTGAGTGTGTGGTAATTCTCTTTAGGATTGTGTAGAAGAGTCAGAAAAACTTAAAACAGCTATAGCCAGTTCACTATACCGTGAATCTAGAATCTAGAAGGGTTCAGATTAAATCAAGGGGTGCTACTGATGGTATTGACATGATGGCAAGAATCCCCTTCTGCCTCTACTCCCAAGAGCAATGCTATCACAGCCAGCAGAACCAGGAATAGGCCTTATGTTGAGCGTGTCACATACCTGTATTTTAATTACAACTTTTGGAAGTTCTTCTGTTTCAATAGATGGAAATTTTCCCTCCTGGAGGTTTCAAGAAACACTGTCTTATAATTCAAGGATCAAATTACAGATTTCTGGAAATCATAAGGACTTCTTAATGGTAAAAGCTGTTTGAAAACATGTTTTTTCTTGTTTTAATCAGTCTATTTTAAGTGAAACAAGGGACTTTGTTATAGTTTGGATACAAGCATTCCCCTTCCATTTGCTCTTTAAGCCCAACAGCTTCTTATTTGTTCAAATTTTCAGAGAAACCGAAAGTAGCTAGAAACTAACTTTTAAAAAGTTTTAAAAAGACCTTTCCTCCCCATGGTTTATTTTTTATAAACTTCCTCAGCTTGATCTAGCAATATGGAGAAGTGTAAATCACTAGATGTAGAGATTCTGGCTCTTAATCAGTCTGTAAAGTCAGAGGAAACTATGCTGAGTTACTCAGCTGAGAACCTGCCCCAATTAAAATATAGCTCCTACCTCCTCAGATTATTTTAATTATGTCATGTGTAAAACATTTTTAGATATAAAGCAACCAATCTGAACTTACTCAAGCGATGGCAACTGTCTTTGCAGCCACTGTTCTCAGCCCACTGCTGGTTTAAAAAGGTAATCAGTTCTCATCTGCTGTTTTGAATGGAATTTAAGTCCCTGTTCAAGATACAGCCCGTGATGCTGCACTGCACTGCACTGCACAAAGACAGTTCCTACGGTCTCACCCAAAGCCAGGTCACTCTCTCTGCACTGCAGAGTTGAGGCTCTGAAAGATTTAATTGGAATCCTTCTCAAGCATGTAACAACATAGTCTCCATAACCAGTAACAAAGGTGCAAATATTCCTATATGTTACATAACAATTCAATAGGGTAGAAGAAGTCAAATTTGCAAGAGACACTATATTTTGATCTGAAGTATTCACTGACTTGTATACCTGTGCAGCTGCAACATGGACAAGCACAAAAGGCAAGGGCAGGTTGCATCCTTCCTCTACCTGTAGATGGGCTTTCATTTCGCATGTGTACGCGGAGGTTCTAATTTAATGCCTACAGAAAAACGGATCAGATGAGAGCATCTCTTTTCAAAAATCTGGAATCAGTGATCTGTGCATGAAGAAAACATAGAAAGCTGGAAATGAGATAGTTTCTGTGTTAGGTCAGACATTTCAAGAACTGGAATCTTCCTGCTCCACTTCAGGACAGACAATCTGCTACAGCCGTACCAGGAGAGATGGTGTAACTTGGTGTCACTGCTTGCCTTGCTCGGCTGTCATCTCACACTCCCTAGGAGCCTGTACACCCTCTATGACTGAGATTTGCACAGTAGTGTCCGGGATTTGGACGCTCAGTTCCCACTATTGTTGCTGAGGATCTAACCCCTTTCTTAAGGGATGTTAGTTCTTTCTGCAGATTTGCTGTCTTCGGGCTCTCTGGTTTACGTTCCCTTCCTTCCAGTATTTTCCAGAGAGTCTTCAGTCTGCTGTTAAAAAGGCCTTTCCCCATTGGTGCACTGTAAAACCCCTCCCAGAAAGCCCTTAAGCGGCTACGGGAAAGCTATTTCTTACTAACCTGTTCCACACACACACACCTCAAAAGCCTGGAGAAAGCCTGTGCTGGAGAAAAGCAAGCAGGAGAAGTAACAGTGGTGATGTGGATAATACCACAGGCCTCAGGACAGAAACCTGTGAGCAAGCTGTCAGGCTGTCTGAATTAGAATAACCTGTTTGGGCTGGTTTGGCCCCTGGAGTGCACCAGAACTCCCTGACCTACAGGTTTGCATTCGGTCTCCTCTTTCTCAAGGATGCAACTTCCTCATGCTGTCCACACCAACACCAGAAAATACACCAGTGCTGAGACAAAGACTGAAACACTGGCACTCCATTGTCCCAGTTTAACCATTTCGGTTTAGGTATAAAAGAATTTCAGCTTGGATGCAAGCCACACCGTCTTAATTGGCCTTCAGACCAGAGAACATAGCCAGGCTCCTTTTCTTCACTACTACGCCGAGAGCCAGTACAGGCAAAGATCAAATCTCACTCTCTGACGTTTAACCATCTTTGCAAGGCACGCTTAGGACAGCTGGGGAGAAGGGCTGCTGCTCTGTAAGGATTGCTTTGTTAGCGATACACTCACATACTGTGTCCACTTGTGGGTGTGTTTATATAGACACACATACAACCCTTATGTCAATGGATGGAACAGCTACAACATCATTTTCAACCTTAGTTAACAAGGCAATCCAGCACAGAGAACAGGCTTCAAGCCTTTGACTTTAAACTCCACTTGTTTTTAATATGGTTTTAACTGTCAACAATAGCAAGTCATAAATATGAGAATAACGTGATGAGGACTACCACAAACACCCTATTCTATGCTGGTTTATCTTTGTTCCGTGTTTAAAGCATCCACACACCTTCACACATTTCCTTCCTCCCCCCGTCAGACACCCAGGCTCTCAGTCACACAGGTAGAAAGGACTGGCACTTTCTGAACTCTGTTTCTCATTCTGTCTTGCTGAAAGAATTCTGAGGAATAACTGGAGCTGCCACTTGAGAGAAGGGTCCCTGGCCATTATATTGAGATAAGATTTGGTTTTCTGTGTATCCACAGTCACACAAAGACAGAAAAAAAGACTTTTACATATTGCTCCCTCTTCTTCCCTCTCCCTGTTTTCTTCATGAACAGGTATGCCCATTGGCCTCAGAGAATATGAACAATTTCCAGCTTCCCACAGAATCAGCCCCTTAAGAACGAGAGTGGCAAACCTTCCCCAGTTTGAAATCTTATTTTAGATCTTATTTTCTGGAGGGATGTAACAAGCTGAAAGACAGCAGCTCTAAGAGAGGTACGTTCTGCCCCTTGCCTCTTCTCAGTCCTTCTTGGCCAGCCAGCTGCTGCACAGCTAAACCTGCACACCATCCGTGGAGAACTGCCAGGAGCGTGCCGAATACACCCGGGTGCATAAGGCCCTGTGGTGCCTGCAGGTGATGCTGCAGCTTTGGCTTTCCAGCCCAGAAAAAGCACTTGGCTGGCACCGTGGCGTGCCTGCTTCAGATGCCCTGGCCTCACGGTACAGAAGATTGGGATGGCCATTAGAAAATACACTGGGGACAGTCTGGGAAGGAACAATTTCTACTAGACCTCTGATAATCTTCTGATCTTTTACAGGAAGAGGCACTATAAATAATCTTTTACCTACAGCCCAAGTGAGGGTAGCCCCTCTGCTGGAAAACACCTCATCAAAAGCAGGGCTGACACAGAGCTGACCACAGAGCCCTATGGTCACTCACTCTATGAACTAAACATGTTTTCTTTTGACCTAAAGATCCTTTCTGAAATCTCCAAAGCAACTTGCTGAAAGGGTGCAACCCTTCTCTCAAAACTCAAACTAAACCTAGCACATCTTATATTAACTATGACGAGGCCAATGAATTTCCATACAACTCATGGTGCACAGGGATTTGTGTTTTCAGGGTGGATTAAACACAAACCCACACATAAAACATCCATTCCTGTGCAAAAGCTAAACAATGCTGCCAGAATTTGATTGTGCTGAAGGACTCTGAAACCTAATTTTCTGGCTTCAGTTTGGGATTACCTGGAATAAAACCACATCATTAAAGCTTGACATATAAAAGGACTACTCATATTTGAAGATGAAGAAACTGTATTTCTTCTGTTCTATATCCTGTAAAGTCCTGTTGAGTTGGGAATGCTCAATACAGCTATAAAGGATCTTGCCCCCCATACTGTGGAAGCTCCATGCAATATAAACACAGTGCAGAAGTGGTGGTATGCTGCCTGGTCTGTCTGGCGTTGCTGATACTTCTGACAGGAACATTTATTAGACCATGTTAGTAGTAGACAAGAGATTCCTTCTGTTACCCATAATTGTCTTCAGGAGGCTGACCGTATATTGCAAACATGTCAAACAAAGCAGCTATAAAAGCATCCCCCACATGCAATTACTTGGTATTTTATGAGAAATTATTACAGAAATAGCTTGAGAATGACCAAAGAGAAAAAAACCACACCAGGGGTCACCATTTAAAAAAGAGTAAGAATGAGATGATGTCCTACACGACCAGCACGTGGAGGTGAACTGGGGTGGTCTAACCCCAGATTCCACGAATAACCTCTCCTCACCTCTCCACTGCAGACTAGCTTGACCTGTGACCACTGAAATCAGCTGGACCTTTTATCATTTCATTTACAAAGGGAAGGAATTCAGTGTTAAGCATCTCTCTTTTATAGGCATCACCAACAAATGCTGGGGAGAGATCCAAGCATCCCTAGTAGTTTTACACATAGTTTCATAGAGGGCTACGATCCTCCACCTTAAGTCAGTAAACACTCCTGACTCCACAAATAGGCCCAGAAAAGTAAACCAGGGCTGTTACAATTTTCTCTGAGTTCAGCTTTATAAGCTCTTTAGAGACTGGACTCTGTTGAATCCTTTTGTTCCCTGTTCACAGCAAACTGTGACTACAGGTGACTGCCTGTTTTCTGCCCACATGAGAAAAAGAGCAGAGGTGGATGGATGGAGGGCAGCAGAAATGGAAGGCAGTGCATTCTGCACAACAATGACAAGGTGAATTCTTTCAAGAATCCTAAAGCCTCTTCTGCATATTTTTCACTGGCAGTGATGAAGAAGAAGTGTGATGTGTTGTGAACAGAATCCTAAGGTCAGTTAGAGTTTAAGGGAACACAGGTTTCTCAGGAAAATGTGGAAACTTGAGATAGTGTCACCATGTCCTAGATCATCATGGATCACAAGAAATCAGAACCTAAAGCACATTGTAAAGGAGAGAGAGGAAACAGTTATTAAGCTGTTCTGAAGCTACTGGGAGAAAAGCCAATGTCAGAAGCTCTTTGTGGTAACAAAATGAAAAGGTTTTTACAGATGTTCTGAAGTGTCCAGCTCTTAAAACCAACAAGTTAGACACTGAAATACTTATAGTGGCCCATAGTTTTACCAAGCTTTGTATGAAGAGCAAGAGAAGATGAAGAATACTAACTCACTTCATGAGGCAGCCACCATAGTGATGAGGGGCAATGATGATTTCAGTGACAGGGTCCTGGGTGCATCCCTGTGGAGGCACAGCATGATTACGCCTCTCACTACACTCTAAGTAAACCCCCCCATTTTTAACAGCTATTTTTGCATACCAAATACCCATTTCACAAGTCTGCCAGCACCAATTTGGTAACAATGCCATGCAGCTTTCTTCTGGGAATTTTTAACTGACATTCACAGGCCTCTTTCAAAGCACACACAGATCAATCAATCAATCAAAAAAAAAAAAAGGTCACATAAACCATGACTCAGTGACTGTAGCTGAAGGAATAATCCACATTCAGAAACCTCTGTTTACCTCAGTGTTAAGGCATCTTCCCAATACCTAACTTATGATGCTCCATAAAAATTGTAAAACATCAACAGAATTTCAGATTAGCATGGCAATAACCTGCTGGGATCCAACTCCAACCGCTCTGTATTTTCTAAGGCAACAGAATATCATGCTTAACATTTACCTGTTCCTTAACTAAATAAATGCAATTAGGATTTTCCCTACAATCTTTCTGAACAAGCTGGGAAATACACCTCACACCTGCCCATGCATTTGTGTAATTATTGATGGGCTTGTTGTGGAAGATTGGAATTTGCTGGGTGAGTTGCTGACCAATGAACCTTGCCAGTGTATCCAGGGATATTTGGAGTGCTAAAGGAAAAAGTTAAAGGGGAAGGGGGGGCAGGCGCGAGGGTAGGGAAAGAGTAAATTAAAGTGACTGTAGGCTTGAGATACGACTTACATATCAGTTATAAAATAGCTTGTGTTTATCAAAGACGGATGGGGTAAAAATTCCTCATAATATAATGAGTGATCCTTAGAATGTACTAAGGGGCATAGCTTCTTTACAATCAGCACAACTGTACGATGCTCTACTTGATAATATGACACAAAATCTTTGGTTAAACATGGCAAAAGTGAGATCTTCAGTGACTTTTTTTTTCTCCAGTTTTTTGGGTTGAATCTGTAGGTTATTCATGATTACAAGCAACATTTAATCTCAAAGAAAAAAAGGGATCACAGAGTTCACGCAGAGCACAAAAACCAGGGAAATCTTCTTTAAAAATGTGATTCAGATTTAGTTCATATTTAGGTTCCAGCTTCAGATACAGAATTCAGGTAGCAGGCTTTAGGCAAACAGACATAACTTCTCATGGCCTAAACCAGAAATGATTTCCCAAAGGATTCTAAAGTTATCTAGATTTCCCCTTGAATTTATTGTGAATGTGTTTACATGTATTAGCACTGCTCAGCCATATCAACTTAAATTCTATCTCGAGTACACCAGTGGACTAAGACAGCATGTGCCACATCATGGAAAACTAAAGCTTTTTATTAATTCTGATGCTAAATATTAATGTGAAATTCAAAGAAGAAGTTCCTTAAAGAGACAGAGAAAAGAATTCTACTTATCTAAGGTAGCCCAACAGAAAATCCTGTCAGCATTTGCTGCAAGATGAAGCAGAGATGGACGAAACTAAAGGAAAAAAGAAAGAAGGCAGTAATATGAATTCAAAGAGATAATGCATGAAGATGAAACCCAAAACAATTAAACCCCATCAATGTGGCAGGGTTTTTTGCAGCAGTTATTCCTGAATTCAGAAATCACAAAGTAGTTGGCGGAGCAAGTAACAAATATGCTCTCTGGTCTGAGCAACACTAAGAAGAGGAGATCACAAGAAGAAGCCCCATATTAACTTGCAAAATTTTATAAGCCTATATCTGAGTTAACTCAGCTAATAAATATAATACTGTGGAGATACTGGAATACATTATGCATCTTACTGATAAAAACTTCTGACCTTTAAAACTTGCAAAACAATTAGAAAAGATAAAAGCATCATAAATGGTCAAATGGGAACCAAAAACCAAGCATGAGAGACGATGCAAGATGAAAGTCTTGTCCAGACTGTCTGTTAGAAAGGTTTGACAGAAGTTGGTAGATTTGTAACATGTGGGAAGAATGTAGCTCTGAAAGAGAAGAGAGATGGGCAGAGAGAAGCTAAAAGTACCAGGACAGTAAGAAAGCTTACACCATGGTAAAGCAGCTGCTCTCCTGGGAACCTGCAAAGAAGATGCAAAAATGTTCTGCGGTTATGTATGTGATAAAGCAGAAGAAACTGAGGTTAAAAAATACCCCTTTGGTTTTTTGTTTTTGGATCATGCTGTCTAGCTTTTGTGTGTTTTCTCTGAGGAGCTGCTAAACAACTAAGTGCCGGGCTACCACTGGGCAACATACAAAACTCCTCTGTGGTTACGCTGTCGTCATCAAGCTTGCCTTCTGTAACCATGACATCTCTCTTGTTCATACACTTCCTTGTTATCATGCTAGCAGCTCTTAGACCCAACAGTCAGAAACATGCAGTGTTGACAGCTGAATCTGTGCTTCAAGTGAACTCTAGTGATTGTGAGTGCCCCTGCTTTGGTGTGCCTCTGCTTCCTACGGCCGACGCAGGACGTCTTCGAAGACTTTTATTTTCTAGTCGTGTTCAGCAAAACCAGTGTGGACTTAATTTAGTTGGCCACCCATACATTGGGAGCTATTTGAGATGCTTTAAGGTAACTGAGATATGCCCCCACAGCACAGGACCCACAGGAGAACCATACTGTTCCAGCACTGATCCACTCTCATCCAGCAGCAGCTGGGAGTGATGGTCTAGGGCATCTCCAGGGCATCGAATGCCCAGGTCTGCCACGTAAATTCCATGTCAGCTGTTTTTATGGCAGAAAAAACCTCCAAAGATTCCCCCAAATAGTTTGGAACCCTTTAAAATCTTGGATCTAAAACTTCAGCTTGAGTCACTGAGGTATCCCAGTTCTTTGTGCAAAAATTCTGTCTAGTGAAAGCAATCCAGAAGATTCTTACCTTGCACTTACAAGCAAAAGAGCTCCTGACATCTTACTCTTTCTTAGAAACCCTGTTGTGTAAATCTCCTAGAACTAAATCACCAGATGAAGTCATTAACTAGCTCTTCTGCTTGCTGCAAATATAAAATCTGTCTCTCAGGTCTCACTGACAGTACTCACAACTGGCTTCCACCTCAAATTCCCTTCCAGGAAGACTGGCATGTCAAGTGTTCATGGCCTTTCTTTCCCTCCATGATCCTATTTGCCAAACCTGTTGTAACAATGCCTCGGGCATGATTCTATGTCAGGAAACTCAATGCACCCAGTCTTGTGTTGGGGAAGAATATACCTGAGAAAACTTGTAAAGTCAAAACAAGGTGCTCCATGCAGAGCAAGGAGTGGCACTTACAGGGTTTCTGAACAGAGCATTCTGGGTTGCATTTCATACACTTCTTCCTCAGCCATCAAAGGAGGATAGGGAATGGGTGTTTACAAATGGACTTGGGGTTTCTAAAAGAATAAATCCATCAAAATGGTAATTGCTCAGAAATACTTTGGATCATGTCAAGCTGGAACATTTTGTTTCTACAATTTCAAACAGTTTTATTCCACCTTCAACTTTTTCAACCCCTCTTTTTAGTGTGGTCTAGTATTTTTTTTCAGGAAGAAGAAAGCATTTCAAGCCAGCAATAAAAATCTCATTTAAAAAATGTCAAAGTAGGATCTTTCAGCATCCCCCACCCTCAACCCCCAAATGACTCAACCTGGAAGATCACTAAAGAGGCATCCATGGTGGACAAGCTGCCAGGTTCTGAAGGAGAGCCACGTTGTGGGAAAGCTCTCAGGCAGTCCATGAAAATGACTGTGCAAGGTGCACGGCAGCAGGGGTCCTGTCCCCAGCTCATCGTGGCCTGTGGGGTTTCTGTGGTTAGTGTGAAATGCTGAAGGCTGCATGCAGACAGGCCGTTGGAAGCCGGCTCTGCTGAAGAAATATGACTGAAGTCACTACAGATCCACTGGTGTGACAGTAGCGTTGTGCCCAGAGGGCTTGAGAAACCAAGAATAAAGGGTAGTTTCAGAGAATGGCTTTGTGCAAGCACTGCAGGACTTGAAACACTTAGGACTCTGTCTTCCTAGAAACCGTATGTGTTAAGTCCTTGCTTCCATCAACTGCTTCAAGAAATGGATTTTGGTCAGATCCTGTCCTCTCTCTGGCACAGCTCTGTGGCCTTGGACAAGTCACTTCAGCATCCTTAGTCTTCACCTCTCAAAAACTAATACTATAATCTGCTTTACCAGGTTATGGCAATGAATTAGTTGATACTCCAGAAGTGCTGCTAAGTAGCATTCTGCTAGAACGTGTATGTATTGTGTAAGCACTGCCCTCTACTGAGCATTCTGAGAGCTTATGGATTACGAGTAGCAAGTTTTAAAAGACTAATGACTGCCAGATTTTTACTTAATTCTGGAGGCAGAGCCTTTTAATGTGGAACAAGAAAACACAGTCTCCCTCCTAACTGCTTCTGTCGAATTTCAAAAGGTATGTTCCAGTAAGTACCACAGTGAAAATCACAGAATCAGAGAGTCATCAAATCAGGAAGTTGCTGTGCTAGAACACAAAACACAAAAGAGAAAAGCACAAGTCAGATAAAACACTTGATTGATAGGAGTTGTTGCTGTGTACACTGGGGAGCAGTAAGTGTGCTACACTAATACTCCACTAAGTTCTGCTATCTCACTGTGGGTGTAAGGGAGTTCTAACAATGCCAAGCAGGAGAGTTATTTGTATCTGTCAGACTGAGCGCTTACCAGAGCCCTGCCCATGAATGCTACAGAGGAAATCCCCATCACCAGTGTGGGAGGGTTTTTTTCCATTGACCCTTAAAACACCTGCAGAACTAAAATATCTCCTAGAGCATAACCTTGTTTCAGCAGCTGATTGGGGATGAGGTCAATAAAGGAAAAATCTGGTGACTGGGGGTGGAGGAGAGCAATGCAAAACTACATACCTATAAAGATGTTTAAGAAAAAGAGAACTGATTGTCAGTATCAGCAGATGATTATGCTGGGAATCTATACGATGCAGTACAACCAGTTTCTCTATGGTTTTAAAAATTACTAAGGTTCAAAACACCCTTTTGCATAAGAAAGACATTTTTTCAAAGTAGTTGTTAATAACAAGAAACAATGAATTGGGCCACTTTTACTTATTAATAACATGGAGCCTCTCAAAAATGCCTAGAGTATTTAGCAGTCTGAGCCTTCCTAGAAGTCACTGTAGCTGTGCTGCAAAGTTTCCTCCCCTGTCACTTGCCTAAGAGGCTGAAAAGTCAAGGTTTCTTCAGAATTCGGGTCGTCCTCCTCTTCCTTGACACACATTTTGGTTGGAGCAGCAGTTACACACAGGGGATCAACACCTAATAGTTTCATTGTGGCGTTTGTGGCCAAATTTTCACAGGAGCTCAGCAATCAACGTGTACCCAGAATGTGAGCTCTTTCAGAATTCTGGTTTTCATGTGTGGTTGTGGAGCTATTTTTGAAAGAGTGGCTGGCTGCACAAAAAAATACTCTTCAGTTGTCAGTTGCTTCCCTAGCTAGTATATGGTTAGCTCTGTGACATGTAAAACAAAATGCAGCATTTGTTTTCCACAAATACATGAGTATCATAAACCAATAACTAATAAATCAGTAAGAAACAAAGATGAAACAACCAAGGAAAACAGACACAATCGATACAGAGTTCGAAGTCCTCTAAAACAAATCTATAAATATAAATCAATATATATGCAAAATACATGAACAGATACTCAATTCTACCCATGTCCAGGAAATACTGTTAAGCAGATACATTCAACTCACTGATTCCAATGGAATTTACACTGCATGGGTTTGAAAGAAATGCAAGCAAGTAAGTAAGAGAGTTTAAAGTAGGCAGACAAGTAGAGAAAGTAGGAAAAAAAACCCCACCAAAACCATAAGAAAAAGAGAACGGGCACAAAAAAATGGTAAATTTAAAAGTCCAACACCCACTCGAGCCACTGGACTATTGTTGCCCAGTGTGCCTAACAAAATTACACAAGCAACAGGCAGTGAAGATAGAAAAAAAAAAAAGCATTCAGTTTGGATTCTCACTAGTTAGTAGCACAGAAAGATGAGACTGAAGCCTACGACTCCTGTGCTCTGGCAGCGAGATCATAAGTTTTAAAAAAGGTTTTTTGAGATCTGCTGGTGAAGAAGGACTGCAGCAGTTTCAGAGTACTCTTTCACAAGAGCTTCCTGATTTTTTGACCGGCTCTTTTCTAAAACAAGATTTCTATGTTGCCTTTGGCAAAGAAACGATAGAAGATTCCAGCATTTGGACATCTATTGCGACATAACCAAGGCTGAAAGAGAGGAACAGACCTCAAGAAATGATGTAACTGATCACTGCCACCCAGGACAGGCTGGAAAATGAAAGCCTGGAAAACAACGAGAGGAACTGAATTACCATCCAGGGCCAAGTGTGAACATGAAGAGTCTGACCTAAGAAAAGCACTTCCACAGCTTGCTCAGGGAAATGCCCGCTGATCAGCTCAGACTGTGACCACGTCACAACTGCAACTTTGATCACTAAGTTCAGATTCATAAATTTAGCACTTCTAGATGAATTACACCACTTCAGACAGGGATTTTTGTATGTTGTGAAGGCTCCCCACAGCTATTCCATTTCTGAACCACAGAAAAAAAAAAACGGGTAAAAAAATGGCTTGGATTCCTAAGTCTTCATATGTCTCAGTCTAACTTTTAAGCACTATGGCCATCATTTTGTGATAATTATTATTTTTTAAAACCAAGTTTCAGCAAAGCACCATTTCAATAGCTTAAAGCTGAGAGCTTGCTGAAAAAGGCAGCACAGGCTAGGGCTCAGGATAGGTGGAGTTTCATTCCTGACTGTGCTATGGATTCCCAGTGGGATTTGGCAAACCACTGGATCACACTGCACCTGGATTCCCATCTGTAAAACTTCCAAATTGCAGAGCAAGAACTTCAGAGGATTATGTAGAGAGCTGGGTATACACAGGCACAGCAGCTTTTCACAATGCTCATCTTATACGAGGGGCTTTTCGGTTCAGCTGCAGCAGAAGTGATGACTTTTATCTTTTTTTTTCTAATTCCTTAAGAAAAAAAAGAAACAAAAAAACCCACCAAAAAAACCAAACAGAAGATGGTTTCCTGTTCCACCAAAAGGAAGAGAGGGTGGGCACAAGGGTAACATAGAAAACATGCCCAGGTTCACCACTCTTCCTGTTTGTCTCTGCAAAATTACATGGCAGATGACTCTTAATCTAGTTTCAGCTTGGCTAATAATTTAAATGGCAGCCACCTTCTTGCATGGTCTGGGGAAGAACAGTGTCTCACTCCAGAGTCATGCCCGAGTGCTTGAGGCAGGAAATGCAGCTGCTGGTTCAGGAGAGAGTGAAAGTGACTGTCATTTGACATTTTATAGACTTACAGAGCATATTTAGGTTTCTAAATCCAAAGTGTCTATCTAACTTCTCAGGGATGTTGGTGGGAGTCTAGCAGCCTTTAATGCCTTTACACATCTTTCCAGGCAAACACACAAAGCAAAAAAATTATGCGAATCACTTTTGTGTCTTCTTCTTTCTTCTGCTTAAAAATCACAGCAATCTTGATGTTTGACAATCATAGAGGAAAAATACGAAAAGTTTAGCAAGAGTTTTCAGGTGGAATCGAGTTTCTCACTGCTTTGAGATGCCACAGTCTTTTAGATCCTAGAGATCTTGGTCTCCTGGTTGCCAGGTATCAATGAAACCCATAGCCTCACTCACTAAAACCAGGAGAATGACACGGAAAATACCAGAGAAGGTAACATGGAACCTGTTGTTTAAACTTAGAAATCAAGCTTCAGACAAGACGTCTGCTTGCAGCTCAGTGTACACCTCAGTTTCTATCAAAGCACATTTCTCAATAATCATTTTATATTATTTCATGCTCTAATTCGAGTAGAAGTTAGATGAAGGCTGTGAGAAATCAGACAACTGGTGCAGGAGGTGAGACAAACCAATCACAATAGTGCATTGTGTACATAAAAGCCTGGTAGTAATAGGTTCTGTTACAGCAATATGGGCCGAATTTGACCATCTTACAGTGCTAACCACTCCAGTTTGCCTGTGAACCTGCTGCTGATTGAGGCTGTGTGAAGAATGATGCGCTGTTCCCCACACGTGTGTGCCAGCATGAGATGCACTGCACAACGACACGCACTGTCCGTGTAAGAAACAGAAAATAAAGGACCTAAGGTGGAGCTCAGGAATTCCAGCTACTTCCAAGGCAGCTCCCAGCAACTAGGAATGTTTAACACACACTCTGCCATACATAATGCCCAGCATTATGCCTTTTCTTCACAGCAGAGAGGGCAGTATTTTTCCACCTTCCCTCCCTCTGCTTCCCCAAGTGAAGCATCCCTTCTGTAGTGTCCCCACAAATGGGGACTGTTCAAGAGCACTGAAAGGACAGTTTCTGCCAGACCTGTGCAAAAAGAAAATCTGGTTCAGTAAACAGAACAGTCTCTTCCCTCTTTTTTCCTTTGTATCATTAACTTGTCTCTTCTACCGTTTTACTTTCTCAAAAGATTGCAACAAGCTACTAAAGCTACCAGCTCAAATAACTAAAGACAACCTTAGGAAAAGCTGAAAATGAAAAACTCTGGATTTCAAAATTCATGACCTAGCTAAAAATAAAGTGTTTCTAAGGGCATTCTGGGAGCCTCTGCAAACTCCAAGGCCATCTAGTGACTAAAGGTAAAAAGCACACGTGTCTAACACGGCAGTATTCAAGGAATACTGCCCACCAAACAACGGCACATGCACTTCTACCCGACAGACCTGTGCATTAACACTAAACAAAAGGAAGCATTTGAAGAATGACAGCATGGCATAGTTTGAAAATAAACACAGTTACCTCCCAAGTAAGGACTCTCTTCAGAATGGCCTCAGCAGAAAGTCCTGGTGCATGCTAAGCTCAGAACCTCCTCTTCTGTGTCCTCCCTACTCGAGCACCGAATGCCACACAAATCTCTGTTCCAGTGCTGGGCACGGAGTGCCTGTATCAGGTAGACTCAGCATCTTCAGGAACCACAGGTCAGGAAGGTGTTCTGACATTAGCACAAGCAGATGTGCTCAGCCTGGCTTCACATACAACCTTTCTCAACGGAGAGCAACGGAAAGGTGCCTGCTGAGTTCTTAAAACTTGGTTGTAATTAGTCTGGCAAGGTTAACAGCAGGAGGGAAAGTGTACTCTGATTTCCATCCCAGAATAGGTCACAGCCTGCTGGTCACAAAGCCCTCCTTATACCAAGACAATATCTTGCACTGGTGTTACCAAAGGCAGCTTTTACTTCCCAGGATGGGCACACTAAGGATGACTTTTGGTCTGACAGTCAATTGCTGCCCATCCACTATGACCATTCTGTACTAGGTGGATGGCAGGGTCACTTGGACCACAGAGCAACTCCTAATCAACATCTCTGGTTGAAAACCATAATATATGGTGTTAGAAGCAGAATTTCCTTGGAACTATAACACTAATGGGATACAATAAAGAATCAGGCCTTAATGCTCTATGACAAACTATACTTAGCCAAAACAGGTTGCATTTAAGCTCACCATAACACAAGTAGATGGATAAAATCTGTTATACCATGAACTCTTTAGACATCTCTCTGCTCATTCTGTATCAGCTTCCTTGACTAATTCTGTGTGTCTAGGCTGAAAGGTCCCTTGGATTTATACAGACCCACACTGACCACCATGGACAGTCATTATTGGGGGCCATTTACTTCTGACTCATTTATTTAAAAAGTACTCTGTCCAAGTTCAACCTTGAATCTCAAAGGCCCCTGTGCTTCCTGTGTTAACAGACCTCATTCAAGTTATTAAAAAGAATAAGGAGCATTCTGCTCAATTTGTTTCATTCTTTTGGCCCATGACCAGATCTTTTAACTGGTTTTCCCCTTTCCCAAGTAACAGTAAACTCAAGAGGCAGTATCAAAAACATGCTAAGGAGAGACACATACTGTGCAGTCCTCATGTAGTGAGGCTTTGGAGTTTGCACATGGTTAAGTGGGACTGAGTCTACACCAGCAATGACAATGTCTTCAAAATTTACTGCACCAACACAGCCACTATTTGGATAGAAAGGAAATCAAAGGTATGTACATTATTCATAAGACAGATGGTGGAGGCAGCTGAACCATGCTCCAAAATTCTAGTTATTTATTAAAATGGTCCACAAGAAAAAAACACAGACATGAAGTGCCCTGTGTGCTTGGCACGTCCCAGGATGAAAACAATCATCTGCTGAACTTGCAGCAGATAACAAATGACAGCTCTGACACATATGTGCAGAGAGGCGGCTTGGGAAGAATGGCAGTAAGACAGAAATGTGCCATCTCTTGTCCTTTTGGCTATGCCTGTGATCAGACTGGGATATTCTTTCAAAGAGGACAGAATGGATCCTGATTTCTAGTTTACAGGTAAAAGGCTTGAGTCACCCACAGTCAAAGAAGGCTCAGCACATGCTCTCTCTTGGCACCAAAAACCATTTTAAGATTACACAGTCAATCTACAACTCTTGCATCAGAAAATGGAAGACGGATTGCTTAGGCTTGATCAAAAATGTGGAAACAACCCAGAGACGTTCTACTTATGTATAGAGAGGGATATGCCAGGTTCAGGAGCTTCGGCTTACGCTGTTGAAGACAGAATAGATCAATCATCTTTTTGTCACCAGACAGAATATTCTGATAGACTGTTTATGAGGTCCCAAAAGAGAGGTGGTGACAAGTCAAAATTCTGCTCTTGGAATGATGCAATGCTCATTAGAATTTGGTAAAAGAGTGTGGTAAATGATCTGGTCTGTCCCCGAAAGCTCCTCTCATTGTCCACATCTATATTCAAGACACCATGAGAGCATTTTCTGTCTCCCTCCCTCTCTGCAGAGGCACCCATCTCTACCTGACTGTGTTCAGCAGCACACCTGAGGGTGCCCAAGAAAACCTGCTGGCTCGTGGCCCGGAAAGGAGGCAAGTTCCAGTTTTCCTGTTACTCTAACCAACCTCTCATTTCCCATCTCTTCTTGGCTCTTCTCTGAGCCCTTCTGAACCTCCTGTCACCCTTCACTGGGCTCATCTAAAACGCTCCACTCTGAGATAGAAAAGAATAGGTGAAATACAGTGAATAAGAGACACGAAGGACAGGCGATTGTTTTGGAGCCTATGACAGCAGATCAAAGCTTGAGGTTGTACATGCCTGTGATTATCGTGGTGGTTTCAGAAATGTCTCAGTGAAAACATCAGATGTCTGAAGTCATGACAATCATTCACTTTACAGATTTCCTCTGTTCTGTTGTTTATATTTAACTCTCCCACAGAAGCATGTTAAGTATGCTTTTCATATAGTTACAGAGCATCTTAATTTCTCTAGTTACAGAATGCCACTAAATTTCATTTCTGAAATTAACTGTAGGCAGACTTCATAAAGGAGTGTTCAGAGGACCCTGATACTCACAAAACCAAACCAACAAACAAAAAAACCCAACCAAACCCACCAACCAATCAACCAACCAAAACCAAAACTTCTAAGTCTCTGTAGAGAGGTAAAAGATGTTGTTTGAAATCTGTCCCAGAATCCTCCAACAATGTAAAATCATATTAGATGTTGCCTGTAAGGCAACGTTACCTAATTAATTTGGCTTGATAGATTTTCATAAAGCAATCAGAACCAGCTGCAGGACTGAATTTTAATTTAGTAAAAATAATAATTATTACAGTTAATAATCTGAAGTAAACTAACTTACCATGAGATTTGTTATGGTACAGCATCATTCCTATAAATACATTTTTCATCAATATCCTTATCCTCTCTTTTGGTACGATGCACGCACATCTTTTTTACCAATTTACAGAGGAGAGGGAGAGAAAAAGTATGAAATAATTTGAAACAATTACTAGAGTGTGCTGATTACCTTAAATGCTCACTTGGGACTGTCTGTAGTTGAAGACATTGCTGTGAGTTTATGTGTATGACCCCCACAAAATTTAGATTACATTTCATTAGCACCATCTAAAACCAGATGGCAAGACATTACTCACTGACTTGGCTTATTTCATATTCAGGGTTGTATCTCCTTTTTGTGAAACACTGGGAAACGGGATCAGGCAACACTTCCACTGTTGATTCCGCAGGCTGAATTTTGGAAGGTAACTTCTTATCTCTAAGAACTTCTTCATAAACGTTAGATCAACAATAAAGGAGAAAAAAAGTTCCCACATAATTGTCAGCGAACGACATCAGTACCTAGATAGGAAGGAACTCTGTGACAAAGAAGGATGTAGAACATACCAAAGATCTGTATTTCCAGTTTGAAGGGAAATGAAAAGCCTGAATTATATGTTGTGTACTGGGGAACAAGCAGTTATACAGTTTCACAGGCTTATCTTCTTTAAAACTGTCTCGTTAATTGAAAAAGGTAGTTTATCTTCCAACAAGCTTACAGTGAAGATGGGGTTTACTATATCTAAACTTGAGAAATCAGTTAAGTGAGACGCGACATAAAGAGAGATGAGATCTCAGTCATACCATGGCTGTGACAGGCACTGAAGACAGATGTATGGAATGTCCTTTTGGAAATCCCAGTTTCTCTTCACTGCCTATAGAGGAAGTGGAGATGAAAAGCGCAGACTGGGTGCAAACCTTTAGACAAATATTAACTTCTTGATATGAATCCTGTGTTAAATGTTGTTAAAACACCCGAAGTTCCAAGTGATAGAAAAATTGTTTGTAGTCTTACATGTCCTGTTACCTAAAGGTGTATAGTAGCCAAAAGAAGATAAAAAGCTAAGCAAAGAACAAGAAAAACTGTTTTTAAAATAAATGGTGTCTCACTTTTAGTATTGGCCTTGTAGAAATAGTTCCCTTGCTGCTGCTTCTCTCCACTTTGCAGAAGGATCACTTCATTTGCATGAGAAATCAAACACATAGCAAAAAGCAATGCTGCCATCAGAAGCGATACTACCATGGCTTGTTCAGAGAGTGAACTGGATGTATTCTGCATTTTCCTAGTTCACTGTCTTCATTTGCATCAGAATGTGAAACATGCAATTTCACATACCTCACCAGTCCACACTGCAGATCAAGTATGGATCTATTTCTGAGGAGCTTTACTTAGCAAGGAAAAAGTAATACAATGAATACAAGATTAAAAACTAAGAGAATGTTCTTGGCTCTCTACTTCTCATGAACGTAGCTTTCCATTTCTTACATTATTTATAAAGTGCAGGCACACCTTGCAGTCCCTCACTGTCCTGGTTTGAGTGAGAACAGAACTAACTCTGTTCAGTGATTTCACTGTCCAGCTCAGCTCTTCTAACTCCCTGCACTGTCTGAAGGCAGCAGCCTGTTCTCACAGACAGTGTCTGCTCCCAGCAGTGAGAACACC
>WUAM01000089.1:6265579-6298088 GCA_024336885.1 Actenoides hombroni
ATTTTATTTTTATATATACTTGTATATATTTATTTTTATCCTTATTACTTTCATTAAAGCTGTTTAGTTTTCTTTTCCAGTCCATAAACCTCTCTCCCTTATTCTGTTTCTCTTCCCTTTTGGGAATGGCAAGGGGCTAATAGACAGCGTCTGTTCTTTGTCTGGAGGCCAGCCCAGCTCTAACCCTTGACACGTGTTCAGCTACTGAGCTTAATCTGCTCAGACAGAAGACAACCTCCTGATTCACAATTAACAAAAATTGTCCGTTTCATTCCTCTGGCTTCTGTTTACTTCAACTGCAGTTTCCACAGTGTAGAACAGAAAACCATGGAGACCTCAGACTTCTTCCAGTTGAAAGGTTTAAATCTCTTTGGGCAGATTGCCTCAGTAGTATCCCAAGTTGCTGTGCCAACCTTGGTTCACTAGCAAAAAAGCTATGGTGGCAGGGGTTTTGGCTGTGTGGCAAATACATGACTTAACACATGTTTCCTGAGACACTGTCAGAGTCCTGTCCAGACCACAACACAGAGTATGTTTCATTCCTAAGAAGCTTTTCCAGTGAACGCAAGTTTATTGTGTGCCATGTTAGCTTTTGTTTCTGGACATCTGTAATTAATGTCTGAATTTTTCTATCTGGACATCTTTAGATATTCCTTATTTAAGTTTGAACATGCTTAGGAGTTTAATCTGAAGATTAGAATATATGATCTGGATTAATAGCTGTTTCTAGATGTCTGAAAAATCTGTTTCTGAAAAGCCCATTGGCCTGATTCTGCTGTCATTTACTTTTGTTCTTAATATACAATTCCAAAATACAGAAGTTGCTCCACTGTAAAACTGTTTTGCATTAGAGATGGGGTGGGAGGATGGGGACTAACTAGTTTCTGCACTGAAAGAACTGGAAGGAAACTCAATCTCTTGGGTTTAAGTTTAGTAAACTGAGAAACTAAAATATAGAAACACTTAGTTTTAAAGATTGTTGTACAAGGATATGGAAAGTTAAGGGATTTAGTCTCCATAATATAATTCTCAGTGGAATAGCTCTGGTTTGCATTCCTGAGGAACCCAGGAAAAGGTCTAGTTTTCTCACTTAACATCAATTAAAATAGAACTGCTGTTCTAAGTCATACCAGTTTTCACTGACTCCAGGGAACCTTTGAATAGTCTGACTGTTTCTAGCCTTCAGATCTTGGTGAAGATACAACAGAAAAGAAAAGATTATGGAGTAGGTCCGAGAACTGGAGAAACAAACCCCCTCTGCATATCCCCTGCAGGTTTCATAAACAAACCTACTCTATTTTTACTGATACAGCAAAATATCTGGATGCTCAGTTACCCCTGTTCTTTCCTGATGCTTGGAGAAAATCTGTAAGCATAGCAAAGCTGTCTGTGATGGATTTTAAAGGTGCTCCAACCGTGCAGTCAAATAGTGGTGGTGTTGCTTTTGGCCCACACAGGGCCAAAGATCAGAACTATAGGTCTTAAATACATGCTGCTTTTCTGACAATATTAATCTGATAGCTGTTCTAGCATAAAGTAGCAAATGATGTTCTAGTTTACAGACTTAGCATCCCAAGCAGTTCATAATCGGATTAGAAACCTCTTTGTCCTCTGAAAATGAAAGAGAGTATGCCATTAATACTGAGAGCCTGGACTGATACGGAATCCCAAACCATTCTTGTGGAAACATTTGCCTTTCCTTCCTTTTAACAATACTCTTCTTTTACCAGCACTTGATTTTTTATTTTTTTACATAGTGATATATGTGAAGAAATAAAGTTAATTAAAAGCTTAAATAGTTTCTTGGGGAACAAAGTTGTCCTACACTGTCCTGCCAAGGATGTAAAAAGATGTAGCTCAATCAAGCTATTTTTTCCCAATATCTTTCTTAAATTGCATATTTGTGTAGTACTGAACTGACACCCAGTCAGCTTCAGTGTTTGAGTCCAGTGCCTTCAGCTGAATTGATAGTACTGTTCTATTCCATATATGTAATTTTGTGCAACGTTTAACAGTAAATAACCATTCGGATCCTTACTGTCTGCATTTTTTCCTGATGACAACTGAATGTATTCCATTATTGTGTTTACTAGGAAACAGCAGTGTGCAAAATCACCAGTGGGAACTGTAACACTGAGACGCTTAAACCCCAGTCAAGTTTACACTTGCTGCATTGTTTATAAACTCACAGCAACGCAACATCATAAAAACCTCCTAATAAAACATCTTGTTGGCAGTAAGTTACCAATCCAGGTAAGTGTATTGTTGCCTTGAAAAAGTTTTATGTTTTGAAATCTGCGCTGCTATTTTAAAATAAGTAGACTTACTTAGAATTTAATTTGCAGAGATAAAAACATTCTGTTTCTCTGGGAAATTGTTTTCAGTATTAGTTACTACCAGGCAGTTCATTTAATGTCATTTACAGAGCCTTAAGTGAAGCTTAGTGGCCGACTGAGAAAATGATTAATACAGTTCTTTTTAAAAAAAGAAACATAAAACGTAATGAAATGTAACAAAATGAACAGGCAGTAATCCTTAATAACATTAAAATAGTACAATTTCAACTGAATTATTCTTTGTGAGATTAATTCTAGCACAGCCATATGGATTTATTTCACATGTTAATGCCTTAATTATTACCTGATTGTGTTTTTTAAGTACATACCATGTAATGATGTAATATTTGTAGCTTATTCTTCCCTGTTCTGATTACATTTCCTTCTGTCAGCAGGTAAAAAGTCTTTGATAAGGTGAAAGATCATAAAGGCAATGTAATTTATTAATTACTAGTGCTCTCCTTTTCTTCTCTAAAGGATATTTTGTTCTTGAGATGTAGGCAAGAGATCCTATTGCCTTCATCAGGAACCGTGTCTGATCTTGAATTTAAGATGCGTGCTAGTGCTCAAGGTTACAGCTTTCAGTACTGCAGACTTACACCTTCAGTACTGCAGACTTACACCTTCAGTACTGCAGACTTACACCTGCCAGTAAGGTTCCAATCTGAATGTTAGCAAACAGAACTCACGTTTTGTACACATACACAAAAATACCTGCAATATGCAGCAGCAAGGGAAAAGAAAGATAGGAGATAATAAGTTAGAGGGTCTAATGAGCTGTGCTAATTTGGTACCATATTTTGGATATTCTGCTTCTTTCACCTTGTTCTGGTTTGTATTCCTTTGTTTTTTCTTCACGGCCGCCCCCTTCGCATTCCTGTGATGATACCCACAGCATGAGCCCTGTTCTTCATTCTTTTAGTCGTCGTCTGTGTTTAACATTGTGCTCTGTTGATCTTCAGCTTTGGGCTAGGAGGGCAGTTACCATGAAGCAGCTAGAAACAGGCATTTTATGGTACACTGGCTTGTTTGTAAAAGGTGCCCAGGTGTGCATTTAGCTTGGCAGTAAAGAGGAAACAGCTGATCCATCCGTAACAGTAAATCTCATACCTGTGTGGGAGCTCTTTCAGCTACTTCTGCTCACAGAGAAGGAATTCCTGTTCATCTGACTAGTTCATCTTCTGTTGATCTCTGGGGAAGAGGGTTCAGTTTTTAAGACCTTTAAAATACTTTTGTGATAGTTGACTAAAAAGTCTGTAACATACTCCTGTAACTGGGCACATAGCAAAGGGTATTTTGTGTGCTTCTCAACCTTAGCGTTCGTATTCCTGACCCCTTTACTGTAATGTCCTGTTGGTTCAAAAACAGAAAAAGCACAATAATAAAGAGGAAGACTTACATCTGGGTATAAGAATATTGACTTGTAAAAATTTCTTTACGTGTTTCCACCTAGCCCAGCATACACTATTTTATCATTAAAAATTCTCTGGGGGTACAAAAAAGAGGTTTTGTTTATAAATGGAGGAGTTAAATCAGCCGTTTGATTTTAAATAAACAAATAACATTTCTTTTTCATATATGTTCCTTATCTTTTTCCATATTTTTTCCTGAACTTTATTCTGGTCCTAGAACTTACTATGAGCTCACAGTCTGGTATCACCAGCTCCCTGAGATGGTTCTCAGAACACTTCTTTTCATAAAGCATTGCTTCATATACCAAGCAAACTTGTTGCTGAGCTTTTTTAGGAGGTTACATTAATTAAGTCAGAATATCACAATGTAAAAATGCAGACAGGAAGTATACAGAATGAAATCTTCTTTGCATTTTCAGGTAGAAATCTTGCTTTTAAAGAATGGTTAGAATTGTTATAGTTAGTGGAATGGATTTACTGCTTACATGCAGAAAGTATTGTGAGGGCTTAATAATAAAGTTTCTTGATTCTAAAAATGCTTCAAAGTATTCTATGTGAAATTCACATCTACAGCAAAAATATAGTCGATCTACTCAAAAGTCCTTATTTTACATTATTTCAGCTGAGCTTTAGAACATTTTATATCTGTGGATAGATCAATATCTTTTTAATTTTGCATCATAAAACATTATTATGTTCCTTGTTGCATACTAGCATAGGAAGGAAAGTGATACTGTGCATCCTGTAACTCCCCAGATTACCTTCATCTAGCTACCTACAAGTGTATAAATCACTCCATGGCTGTGCCTTGGTCTTCATAAACAGCTTCCACGTGAGAGACTAAGGCTGGATGTCTAATTTTCAAGAACTAAAGTTAAATGAGGTGCGTCTCAGTACTTTTCCGTCTTTAAGTGCCAACAGTAAAAGAGGGAGATGTCATAATTTTCCATTTCTTTAAAATAAATGAAGCCTAAAGGAGACCTGGGTAAATCTGAGTTGCCAAAAATACTGAGTTGGACTGATTTAAAGCAAACCATTAGATGGCTAGGGAAGATGTCACCAAATTATGGGATATTTAAGGATTCTTGCTGAGTGTGATCATGTACTGCAATAATTGTAGCATTTTATATCTGATAATTGGATGTGTTTTTACATAAATAGGTTTATGCTTATGCATAAATGAAGCCCTCACAGTTTCTTAGTTACTTCCTTTGATAAAGTTTAGTTATTAAACCTACATTTTCACTTTATCATTAATTTGTTTTCATAAAATGTTTCCATTACCAGCTTTTCACTAAAGGCATTAACTGTGGAAGTCAGAAATTTCAGTGTCATGTCAATCCACAGGACGGGGGTTTTTTTGAGTCTTGTACTCAGAATATTCCTTCTGAAAACTGAAACCACATGAAAAGAAAGTCTCAACTTCTTCATGCTGAGAGTGAGGTCTGAAGGAACCTGTACAGCAGTCCCAATGTATGTTCAATTCACTTGAAGAACTTGGTCTTTAAGAGATATCTAAAACCCAAAGAGGTGCTATTTATTGAACTAAATGTACATAAGAACATCTGCAATAGTTTCTTGAACTTAGTTTCTAATTGTTTCAGCTCTAAAAAGGCCATCTTTTTCCTGTGTTGCATTAGATTAGTCACTGTACCAAGACATACAATTTGAAAAGATCCCTTTCTGAACGAAGTATGCCAATTGTGCTTCATTTTCCAATTTCCAATTTTAGTTTTCCTGACAATTAAATACAGTGGCTAATAAAAACTATGAAACTATTAGTCAGTTGTGTTTCTCTGAAAACTACTTGCAGTGGATAGCACGGACATATCTGAAGTCTCACTCCTGATAGTGGAGTTAGTTAAGGTCTGAAGTTACTGAGACTAAATAACTGAGATTTAGTAGATCACACTATCCATCTATATTTTAAGACTATGAAAAGTGGCAAGACAATCAGGAAATTGTGAACGTGTGCTATCTTATAAAACATGCTGTTTTGCAATAGGAGTGCCTTTCCATTACTTCAAAGTGATCTTTATTATTGATCTAGAAGAATTTTAGCTGCTTGAAGCTGTTTGGCTTTTACAGTAGAGAGCCAGAAGCCAGAGTCTTGCTTACTAGGTTTACTGTTGATTCAGAGGTTCTTAAAGGGGAAAGGAGAAAGGGGAAGTACAGGAGGAGTGCCAAGAAATAGCAGGTATGCAAACCATGTTCTGGGATTCTAGCAGAGAGGTGAAGGAGTCTAAAATAACAGTGTGCTCATTAAGCAGCTTCCATCCTGTCCACTGAAAAAAAAAAAAAAGACAGTATTTTTGGGGAAAGCTCATCATCAAAATTCATCTTTTTCATGTGGAAAACAGGATCAAATTGAGAAAGCACAAATAAATTTGGGGTTGCCAATTTGTGTGTACTGAACCTTGCAAAGGTTTTTTACTTTTTGCTTCTTGCTTTTAGCTTTATATATATACAATTAATCCCTGTATACAAATGAAGCACTTTCTGGATGTGAAGTATTGACACTTTTTACTGTTAGACTTTGTCAGATTGCTAATGGGTCTGTTTGTTGTTATGTATTTGATATATTTTAGTGAGTTAGAAGTCACGTTGTAACATCTATGACTTAAAATCTTTACTATTCCAGTGGAAGACACTTAATGAAAAATGGTCCAAAATTCCAGAGATGATAAAGACTTCTTAAAGGTAAACATTGCCTTTGGCTAGGGCGATGGAATAGGTGAGATGGAACAGAGCTCCCTTGTATCCTCACATGTCTGTGATTCTGTGCTACTGGCTTTGCACCGATTGAGAGGAACGTTTTTCATAGGTAGGATTGTATTTGTGCAAGTCTTTTTGAGTAAGGGAATTGATATAACAATGCCCTTATTTAACTTGGCTTCAGAAGACCTTTGGCATTTTTTTTTTAAATTGAACAGAAATAGCTAATAACAATGAAAAAACTGTCTGAAATATAAGTAGGCCTAAATAACAGTATCTATATAGATGGGAAAGCTGCAAATCTATTGATGTTAGGCTACAGATGTCTAATGTAGGCAAAATTATCTTTTAATGTTCTATTTGTGTAATCCTAAACACTTTCAAAGACACTGCATGAATTGATCAAGGTTTATCTAAATTAAAACCAGCATATCCAAGAATATTGGATTTTACCTCCTGGTTCCATTCAGCTACAACCAAAAGATTTAGTGGTGTATCGTAAGACCTTGTTAATTTAGTTTTTAAGAGAGACCCACACAATTTCTATGGGCTAACAAAATCAATCAGATTAAGTTCAGACTTACAGATAGCAATGAGGTTTTTGGAATTAGCATAGAAAATCTGTAATCTGACAAAGTTATGTTTCAAGTGCTGTTTTGCAGTGAGACAAAGATGACAATTATGTTTGTTCTTACATTTATAAAAGGAGGCGTAATAATGCAGTGCTTTCATCTGATTACATATTTAAATGCTGCCTTACAGATCTGAGTAAAGTAAGAATAATAGATAAAATAATCACTCTGTATATTTTTAATTTTGTAAATTAAAATTTGTAAATATTTCTGGCCCATTTGGAAGAATAAGGCAGGCAGGGAATTAATTCTGTTAATGTTGTCAATCCTCATGACAGAGTTAACAGTGATAACTGTCAAATGATGTAACACTACCACACTTCTCCTTCTCATGGTGGCTGATCATGCTCACAGGGCCCTTCAATCAAACAAATGTACAGGCCCTTCTCATTGTTTTATTTCTTCCTGCCTATTTAATTCTTCTCCTTATTCTCACCTTCTTCCACTTTTATTGTCAGCATAGTCCATTGGGACTATTTCTGATCATCTTGTTAGTGGAAACAGGTAGTAAAGTCTAACAGCAAGATCATGAGTAATCCCTTCAGTGATTTCTCTCCCTTTCAAGCACCATTCAGTACTCTTTTTTTAAAAATTCCATTCTAACCATAGTCTTGTGTGGTTTATTGCATTTGTATGTGCTGCTGTTACCAGGTGCTTTCCAGTTAATTATGCTGTTTATCCTCATTGTAAAACAACATCAAATTGTATTACTTTCTGTTTACCCGCACATGTGTCAGCATTCATTCATTCATCACATTTTTACATCCTGTAGAAGCCTGATCAGCTGGTTTGTGGTTTCTTGGATTCTTTTCTTCTTTTCTGAAGAATTTATAATACATTTCTTACCAGTCACAGGTTATCATCAGTCATAGTGCATCACCACAGAAACACTGCAAACCTCAGATTAGCATCCCTGTTCCCCTTCCGTGGGCCAGTTCTGTTTTGGAACACTGAAACAGATGTTACTCAGACTTTATAATTTAAGTACTTTAAACTTTGAATAGTCTGACTCTTTCTAGTCTTTGGATCTTGGTGAAGATACAACAGAAAGGAAAAGATTATGGAGTAGGTCCAAAAACTGGAGAAACAAAATCCCCCTCTGCATATCCCCGGCAGGTTTCATAAACAAACCTACTCTATTTTTACTGATACAGAAAAATATCTGGATGTTCAGTTACCCCCATTCTTTCCTGATACTTGTAGAAGATCTACTTTCACCTAGTGTTCCAGTAGTTCTGGTTTCTGCGTGCTGCTGCGCAGCGCTCTGTGAAGAATGCATCATTGATTTCACCCTGCCATCACACAAGCTGTGGACTACGCATGAGCCTTTCGCTTACTGCATCATCAGCCAATCTAAATCTCTTGCATTAGAACTCACATTCATTTTCTTCCCCGTGCTTCAGTCTCATGCTCTTTTATATCATAATAGATCCTAATTTGGTTTTTCCTTCCTCTCCTTTTATATTAAAATGGCATCAAATACTGAGCTATTGCCATACCTTCTACTCCCATTTTTCTAGTCAGAATCTCTTTCTGAATTAGTCCATTAAACATGGTAACCTGTTTGGTCACTGTGTGATGTATCTAGAGAGAAATTTAGACATATCTTTTTGGCAAAAACCACTGGTGGTAAAACACATCAAAACATATCCAGATTTCATCAGGTACCAGACAAGCCCAAAGCAGAACCCGTTACCGAGTTATTTTGTAGAGGTAATGACTTAAAGACTTATATAAGAGCTACTGCCGATTCATAATGCCATTGAGACTTTTGCATCTGTGAAGCAGCCTTGAATAAACAGAATCCATGAGTACAAACATCCTAGAACTTATTTCACACGATTGCAATGTTTTCCTGCTTTTAAGGACCCGTTTTCTGTTAAGTAAAGCACATTATTCTAGGGAAAGTTAAATACTTTGGAAACAGCTACATGAGGTATGATCTGCCATTACATTTTACTTAACCTAGGCAGCTGAATCACTTTCACGTCATCAGAACTGCTAAAAATAATTTTTCCTGCTTTATAATCTATTTCTGTTTAGCTTTTGTTTGGTTTTGTTGTTGCTGTTGGGTTTGGTTTTTTTTAGTCAGATACAGCTGTGACATCAATACAGCACAAAATGTCAGCTGTTTCTTAGGGCTTCTCCGTACAGCCAGTTTGATACCGTACCCTGTACTAGCTTTGTGAAATAGTTTTTGTCCTGTATTATTATTCTGCAGAGCTTGATTTCTGTGGTATTTTTAGTAGACTAGATACTGAATAGTCAGTTCTAATTTGGTTTTCTTCAGTTCCTTCTCACAGCGTGACGATTATTTATATTACAGAATCACATTAACTTGGAAGTTCAAAAGGAAACGTATTATTCCAGAGAATATTGGAATAGTCCCAAAAATCAGAAGAGAGTGCAAAATACTAGTTAGCTGATAGGGTACAGGAACAAATAAAGATGTCGTGTGCATTTCCGTTCGTGAGGTGTGAAGCGGCAAGTAGGTACGACACGCCGTGAAGATAGAATGTTTGCAGAGATGGTTAGCCTGCCCTAACCAGTAGGTGTTCTCCATCAGTGAACAGACTGGAACAAGTGCACGTTACTGGCTAAAGAAACTTTCAAGCAGCTGGCTCCATAAGCTACAGGTTGGTCCCTACTTCAGATTCCTTTCTCCCTTTCATGATTTCCGCTAGGCAGCAAACAGATGACGCTCCTGAGAAACAGACTTCTTATCCCCTTGTAGGAGAAGTGTACTTTGCTACAATTAAATAAACTGGAAATGCCGAAGAATTTTCTAGAAGCGTGCCTATAATCGTCCATAAAAAGAGGAGAATTATTCCTCTGGTACACAAGATGACTGATTTTCCAGACGGAAAGGTTGGCAAATGCCTTTAGTTACATGTATTTGTAAAGCTTTCTCTTTCTAGAAAGTCATCTTGGTTTGTCCGTACTGGCGTACAAAAGATGCAAGGTTTTGACACCTTCTGCAGAGGACTCCTTCTCTCTTTGTTTCATAAGACCTCTAAAACCCTGTTCAGTCAACAGTAGTGGCAAAAAATGCTAGGCAAGCTAGGAACAGCCACTGGGGATCAAGTGAATCCTGCCCGGCTCAGCAAACAACAAACCAAACCAAACCAAACCAAACCAAACCAAACCAAACCAAACCCTGAGAGTCCTGCTGGAGGTTTGTGCAGCAGTGACTGAGAAGTCAGCATCGGCACCGGCAAAACCCGATGACCAGGTAAGCGCCGACTCTGCAAAAGGAAGGAAGGTCTTCATTACTCTTGCCTACTGAATACTAACGCTGGTAATTAAAGACCCTACAGAAAGGCTACCACTGCCAAGTTGTAGCATGAGTCAGGGTACTCATCATCGCATCGCTCACATTTTGCTTTCCTCTGCCAAGAGCACCGTGCTGAGTTCAGTCTTTTGTGATTAAGTCATTCTTCAGATGACTGCACAGACTTCATCAAATGGCGTAACGTGATCCAGCAGGAAAAGCAGCGTTTCATTTGGAACGTTTGCTTTGCATCGCGCACCGATTTCTGGTTTGAAGCATTATTTTTGCACCGCTTTGAAATCATTATCAGAGCTTAGCTTTCAGCTTTATTTTGTCTTCTATTACCTATACAAGCAGTTGTAGCAGTTTATTTAAAACATTATTGGATATAGGCCATATTAAAACGTAACTGATGGTCATAGCCCTTGTGAGTAGATGGAGTGCAAAGTGGTGAAGAGAAACACACTGCGTAATAAACAGATGATGTATGAACTGCAGACAGTTTTTCCATCAGCATCTAGCAGAATGCTGGAAAAAAATCTGTTCATTTTTTCAAATAGATAAAGATGCATTCCAAACATTTCAAATGTAATTATGTTTTTGTTAATGTAACTTAAATTCCACATTTTTGCCTCGTTTGTTTTTTTGTGTGTGGGCAGCCCAGGATCATACAGTCCTAAGTAATGGAACTCACCACCTTTGGTGTGACAGAGTGCTAACGGCTGAGGGATGTGCACTCTTGCAATAGTATTTTAATGTGGTAAGGCTAATACTTTTAAAATTTGGACAGTTTTGGCTTCTTTAATGGAATACACACATTTGCAGCAAATAATGATTCACTGGCATACTGGTGAAATGTTTGAGGTCATACCACTTAGGACTACTTCATTTTTAAGGTCTTTAGAACACCTGCTAGGTTAATGCCAAAAGAGACAACTAGCTGTTTAAATCACAAGAATAAAAAACTGGAGGTATTTTATACTTAGCACTTTGCTGATAGACCTCAGCTCCTCTCCACATGGACTGGTGTGAGGGGTCTATACTGTAGTTGAGCGTAACACTTTGGCTCTTACCTGAGAAAACAAACAGTAATGTAGAATGCCATGGTACATTTTATGACACTCATCTTCTTTACTGTTGAGCATTACCAAGCGATTGGCTCAGTGCATTCCTTGTCATTGTCATACGTTAACAGCCTTATTTAAGTTGGTATTCACTAACAGAATCCTGTTTAAAATCCTATTTGTTTTGTATCTGCAGACTTGAATACATATTACGGTTTAGACTCTTTTTCCCCTTAGCTCTTTTTCCTGTGAGGTTCATGTATAAAAACGAGCTAGATGTGAAGGCCACATCTAGCTCTTTGTCATCATATCTGGAAAATGGGGTTTGAAGGTGTTTGCTTGTTTTTCCAAGCACAAATATGAAGCACAGGTTTAAATATGTATGTTCTTCAGGAACTGTACTCTGAAAACAGGAATAAAAAGGAGTACTGTGCTACATCTAAGTAGTAATTTTTCAATATGATGTATTATCTTAAGGTACTATGCTGTAAGCATCCCACTAATATACTGTTCACACGACAGAGCCTGAAGCTCCAAATACATTATATTCTGACGTGAGGGACGCAAAATATGAAACCAGTACATTTTAAAGTAAGACTGTATGATTTGCTTTTCCAGTTTGAGTGAACCGAAGGAGCTTTTATATAAATAACACATACAACTAAGGCATCTGAAAAACTGGAAAACAAACATTCCTAGGATTCTACAGAGTGACACTGTATACATGTAGAAATCTATACAAACCCAGTATGGAACCCAACCCCCCTGATGGCAATTCCATCCCCATCACCACTGATGCTGTGGGGCAGGCACCGGGGCAGTCCCAGCCTGGGCCCCGCAGCAGATGGGAACTGGGTTCAGGAGCTGGATTCTGGAACTGGATTTAGGAACACACAGATCAGGATGGAAGGCAGAACAGACAGAGGCCTCTTTGGATGCCGGCCATTGGAGAAGAGCGATTGACCCTCCTGATCTCTCAGCTTTATACCACACACGATGTACATGGGCTGGGATCCCTCGCTGGGCAGTTTGGGGTCACCTGCCCTGACTGCTCCTCCCCGTAGGTGCCATCTCTTACTTTCTGCACCCCAATGTGGCACACAAGATTTAGCAGAATATTTAGCAGAAAGGCAAGAGCCTTTCTGCACATCTTTCCTTGGTGGCAACTCTAAACATCAAGCATTGTCACCGGTAGAAGCAGACACTGTCTGTGCAAACGTGCTGTTAACTTCAGAAAGAGCAGTTAGAAGAGACTGAGCTGAAAAGTACAATCACTGAACAGAATTAGTTCTGTTCTAACTCAAACCAGGACCTAAGAGTCTGCCTGTTCTTTTCAACAATAGCTTTACTGATGCCGTGTATTTCTTAAAGGCAGTGATCTTTTTAAAAGCAGGGAAGTGTTAAGTGTTCCAGCAGTACCATTACTATTAGCTGATAGACCCAAATGACCCTAAGATGAACGATAAAAACATTTGACTTCTCTGTAACTGAGAACTGACATAGAAGTTTTGTGTTTTCCTGTATTTGTTTTGAAAGTGTATAAAATGAATGAGGCACATATTAGGTATGAGCAGTTGGAAAAAACATACTAGATTCTGTTTATTAATTTCTCTGTTATGGGAGTTATTCAGTGTGACATGTGTTTGACTATAAGTATTTTTTAAGATGGAAGAGGATTCTGGAAGGACTGGCTGCCTTCTCTGAACAGAACAAGTTATAAACTTCCTGAAGCAGTGCTTACTTTTATCAAAAAGTGATGAAAACCTTGAATTCTTGGATAGCCAGAAAAATAGTCTGTGATATTGAGTTCAACGCTGTCTCCTCTGAGTGTTTTGTTTTTAATGCAGCAGGAACACAGGGCAGAAGGTGTATTTTTGCAGACAGAAAGCCCCCGGTAATACAGACTGTGAAGAAAATTCATTGCCTGATAAGGGAAATAAATGGAGCGTTTAGTGGGATTGAATGAGGTTCTTAAATAATATGTGCCTTTCAAAGCCTCCTAAGTATTATGGAGCTATTGTAGTTTAGATATTAAAGTTACCATCAAAAGTATAATCAAATACTTTACCATCATGACAATATTGTTTATGTTGCACCATATGAGAAAAGAAGAGATTGTTTTCCAAAATGAGGGAACTTTTCATCATATCCTTTTCTTTCTCGTTTGTATTAAAGACTTTATTTCAATGTCATTTAAACCTGGCTTTCAATTTTATGCCTCTAGAGATCCCCTAGTTCAATACCTTGCTAAATGCGGGCTGAGCTTCAGCAGGCTGCTTAGGGCTGTGCCCAGTCGAGTTCTGACCATCCTGAAGGACAGAGACCCACAACATCTCTGGGTAACACCCTCCAGCATTCCATCACCTTTACTGTACAACTTTTTTTTCTCTTCCATCTCCAGCTAGAATTTCCTGTATTTCAATCTGTGCCCAAATACATTTTGTCGTTTACTTTTCTTACAATACTCTTTGAAAAACCTCCCTCTGAAATACCCATTTGACACTGCAGCTACGTTTTTCTTTTCTTGAACATTCCTATTTTCCCCTTTTCCCTTTCAAATCTCGCATAAATATTTCAGTGACTATCAGCACTTCCATTTTTGTGGTTTAAATGATTAGTATAAAGAATCCTATTGCACACTAACTGCACAATTTTATACTTACCTGAAACCATGTGAAGTGTCATCCCTTCAGGCACCTACTTAGAGAGGTTTGAAGCCAAATTCCTGTATAGTGCACTCCTACAAAAATGGAGGAGGCCACACCAAGAATTAATTGATCTCGATTTCGACTGGGAAATGAGCAGAAGCAAGTCAAGTAGAAGCAATCTCATATTCATGTCAGTGTAGCTACCTAAGAACATCTGAGAAGAACAGTCATTATCTAAGCAACAGACCTTCCAATACAAAATCATTCATGAGCTATCAGTGTGTCTGGAAATAAGACCAAACCCACCTGCGAGGCTGAAGCTGAACTCCTTGTATGCAGGATGCACAATGCTCTTTGCACTGAAGCAAAAGCCAGCTGAGTGCCTCGGCTTCGGTCGGGAAGCCAATATTCTCTGGAGTTTGGTGCCCTGGAAACGATGCAGATGGCTTTTCCCTTAGTTTTTAAGGTTTGAGTATGAGTGGGTGTATTACATGACCAAATCATAACATTTAGAGAAGTACATCTGGTCACCACAGTGGTTCTGGTTTTCTGCTTCATTTACTTGGAAGGTGAGTGGTTTTTAACTGCTTTCCTTAATAGCTGATTATTAACTTTAAATCTCTTAATTTCCACATTTTCATTTTCCACTCCTACAAAGAGAAGGGAAGGTTTCTGTTCTAAGCCTCTGCCTGTGAGAAGCGACAGGCTGCAGACCTTGGCTTCCCAACGCCATTAAGAAAGGCTCGCCTGCTGCTTGGTGCAGCCACCTGCCAGGGTCTGGTTCTCGGGGTCTGTGGGTGTGCTTTCCTTGGTGCTGGGCTTGCTGACAGCACCACCGTGGGCTGGCTCTGGCCGAGACGGAGTCACTCCTCACAGCAGGAGGCATGGTGCTCTGCTTTAGAGCTGAGACCAAAGCAAGGCCAGCAACACACCAGTACTTTGGCTGCACAAGAGCTTGGGTGGGAACAGCACCAGGCAGGTGACCTGAACTAAGCAAAGAGATATTCAGTGCCATAGAACGCCCTGCTTGTCAGTAAAATGGAGGGCAGCAAGATTTAGGTAAGGTGAGCCTATCTTTTGCTTGGGAACTGCCTGTCCACTGCTCTGCCCATGGGAGGTGATGAGTGATTGCCCTCACTTGTTTTCTTTGTCTTTTTTTTTTCCCTTTTTCTTCTGCTTCTCTGCTTATTCAATTATTTTCTTCTTGCTTTTACTCTTCCTTTTTTTTTCCTTTTCTTTTCCCCTGTCCCACTAGGGATGGGTGGTGGGGATGTGAGTGGTGCTTAGCTACCTACCAGGGTTAAATCACAACACACTGCATGACAACTGTGGTTCCACAGTTGGGTGAGGCCGGTGAGGTGAGCTCTGCCCAAGAAGAGTCACTTGGCCCATTTCCACCTCTTAGGGATAACTGAAGAGCTCTCATACTACAGGCCAGAGCAGGATGTGGCCAGTCATCTCAGCAATAAAGAAGGTCCAAAGCTCATTATGACTTCTACCTCACTAAAAAGAAAAAAAAGAAAAAAAAGAAGTTTATTTCTCAAAAAGAAGACTAATTGTGTCTTAAAATATAATTTCTTTAAGAGACCACACACAGGGCAGGGTGTCAAGATTGCTTTTCCCAAGAAATTCCGTATGAAATGGGAAAGGAGCAACCACTTACTACAGTAAAAAGGACATTAATATGTTGGGACCACAACTGAAAGGTGGAAAAATATTTGGAAAAAAATGTGCAATAGAAGCTATTTATAAAAGCTACACTAGAAACACACACCAAAATATCCTAGAACTTGGACTTACTACTTCAATAGAAACAGAACTTCTCCAAAGAGCAGAAATTCAAGCCCTGGGGAAAGAGTATAAGGCTGAGAAGAACCTCCAGTGAAGGAGAAGCAAAGGGTGACTAGTCTGAGGGCAGATTTTGAATAACTTAAACATTATGGCCACAGATTGAAAGACACAAACCTGTACTCTGTCACCCTCCACTGCCACCAGCAGAGGGAAGTGACAACCCAGGTGTAGTATTCCTTGCATCCCTGCTAGGAATGCAAGTTACTGCGGAACAGCACTTCCAGTACAATGTTTACGTATGTGCACATCCATTTCAGGGTAAGTGGTTAGTTACTTGATTTTGGTGTGATTAGAAGCTATTTAAATCCCATAATCTGTCTTCCCCAGTCCTGTTCTTCCTGCGGCTAGGGGAATGCCATGCACAACTTTGCCACAGGACTGTCTGTGTGAGAGACAGTCCCTCGGTATCGGATTCTGTCGTTCCTCTTCTCCCCCCCCTACCAGCACTGGGGAAAATAAAGCCCAGTGACAGACAGACACATGCTCAAAATACAGGTGTCAGCTGATAACTGAGATCAACTGACGTCACTGGCAAAAGTCCCACGGTCTTCAGGAGTACCAGAAATGTGTACTTTGTATGGAGGCAAACCTAGCAAGCAGGTTACACCAGAGAGGAGTAAGCAACAAAGCGGAGGTGGGAATTTAAGCAATAGTCTTCTGGTTTTAGATACTTATTCATTAAGCCTTCCCTCTAGCAAAAGCTTAAAGATAAACCCGTAATGTAGGAGTTGGTGATAAACAAAACTAAACCCAAAATGAATCTAAGCAAGGGCTGCTGGTGGTTGAAGCAGGGAAATGTGATTCTCCTCATATGTAGTCAGGGTCAGCTTCTGTGCTAGAAATCTTTTGCAGATTCAAAGAACTGGTTCAAAACCCTTCTCCTGGAGTGTCACAGATCTCATACAGACCACCAGGAAGAGCAAGGTGGCAAGAACAGGGTCCAGGGAATGGCACATAACTAACCAGAGCTACTCCCACCCATGGATTAACACCATGAAGCCACATCAGTGGAGTCTTGTTTGGCTGCTCTAGCCCTTCCAAGCTGCACATCTCCACATCCACTACGTGTTACATTGACCATGCTGTGTAGTTCCTTACCATTATTTCCACCAGCTGGCTGCTGCCACATTCTTTACAGGTCCTGCTGAAATCTGTTATGTCTGAACTGCGTATTAGAAATTGATTTTGTCTTAAATTTTTGTAGCAACAGTTACGAGAGACCAGTGTTGTACTACCCACTGCTCCACGTTACTTTGTCCGTGGATCAGAAGATCTGCACCGGTGAAAGTAAGAGAAGGAGCTGACCCCCCTCTAAAGCACTAAAGCAACATTCCTAACCGAGCGCATGTGCTCTGAAAGAATGTCCCACTCTGGGTTTTTTCAAAAGCAAGGATGTCAAAGTTTTGTCATATGCTGGCTCTTTGCTGGCCCACTACAGTGAAAACAAGCAAAAAAAAAAAACCACCCCAAAAGAAACAAATCCCAAGAAAACCATCGTATGATGAAACTGGAACAGAAATGTAATATTTTTTGCCACGGTGCATGTACACGTCAGGACAGGCAACGATACAGCGCTGTAGTCTGTATTGTCTATATAAAACATTTATTTTTAAGCTCTATAATGGTATTATAGAAATACATAGAATATTTTATAGAGTGTATCTTAGTGTACTCACTGTGAAAATAACACATTTATTAAGACAGGTATTCTTATGTCCAAACGTGTTAAATATATGCACTTCTTTGCCTCGCAGCACTATGTCACTTGGCAAACCAAACCAGCAATATCTCATTCGTTGCCCCTCGCCGGACTCGTCCCCTGCAGATTTCCCTGGGTCATCCAGGGACGCTGTGAGACCCGTTATAAAAAGCAGGAAGAGTACGTAGACTGGACGGAGATCTCCTATATCTGTTTGCACTCGTGTCTAGTGCACATGGCTTGCCGTTCGATTCTCCACGTGCCTTCCTCGTAAGTACAGTGACATATCGTGCACTCGTCGGTCTTCACCTCCCGGCCCGCTGGGATGACGGTGGTTTCTGCAAAGCAGTTAGGGCCTGAAAAGAGGAAAGAGTTTATTACGGGACAGCTGCAGCACGCTGTAATCCAGCATCCTCTGGAGCAGGGAACACCGAACGCAGAGCGAGTAACAGCGGGCGCGCTAAGCAAGGGGAAGCATCGCACGCGGGGGAGGCAGCGAGGCCCCTGCCCTCTGCTGTGGCTGGGTGCTCTCCGTGCCCACTGCCCTGCTCTCTGCAGGGGAAGGTGCAACAAAGCCTGTCTGTGCAACATGCCAGGGGGGCAGAGACCTGGGCAGGCGCTGATGACGCAGATTAACTCATTCGAAATGCAATTACCTTGGGTTTTTCTTCATTGGAAACAAGTATTGTATTTGTGTGGTAAAGTACTCGTTATTTTGCCATGTAATGAGAAAATAGTCCTTTTCCAGGGGAATGGAATAGCTCCAGCCTCTTCCTAATGAAAATGCTTTTCGTGTATGAAATGAAATATTCCGTTTTACGTAAGTCAGCAAGTCTACAAACACCCCTCTTCACAGCACAGTGAAATAACTTCCTTGTCAAGGATAAGGCAGGAGAATAACCCACCAGCACCACGGTCACAAGACAAACCTCGCTCTTTCCAAAGCTGACGCCCTCGCATCCCTCTGCTGCACAAGTCTGAGTGCTGCATTACCTACACTTCTGTTAAACAAGAACTCTGTTTCTGCACTGAAAATCCACACGCGCTTGGAAAGCAGCACTAAACCCTCCCAATCATCTCCTCTCTGTACCCCGTGATGTCCTCAGGGGAACTTGGCCCTTCCCCTCACGAAGCACACGCGGCAGCTGCCCAGGCAGAGCCAGGCCACTCGACAGCACTTTGGTACCCCTGCCAGGGAAGGATGTGCAGCAGGGGCCAGCATCTATCCATCCGATACAGCTGAAACTCTTGACAGAACAGGGGTGTGCAAAGTGCTTATTGACTGCCAACCCGTTTGCCACGCAGGTAAATAAATCACAGATAAGGCTCAGCCTTCCATTGTCCGGGGGACCTAAGCCAAACACCATGGCTTCTTTTTCTAAATGCCTCCTCTGGAAACCAAGGGCAGGGGCACGCCACACATTTTAAAGCACAGACCGAATAGTTCACAAATCAATTTGAATCCTTATGTCTTTGGATCAGGCTATGTGTTTGTCTACTGACACGGGATCCGAGAATTAGATGCCAAATTGACAATAATGAAGGACTTGACTCGCTGAAGAGTTACCTTCTAGAAGAGACCCGCAAGACTTGCAGAAATTTGCTTCCCAAACCTTGCCCAAAAATCCTCTGAATATTGAAGCCAGTGTCATGTTTTAGGATGGACCTGAAAAGTGCATCTAACAGGTGGCTTCTTCCCTAGTTTGGGGTGGCTTTGTGCCCATTCAAGGCTTTGGCTGCAGAACGGATACCAAAAGACAGTGTATCTCATGTACAATTACCTGCTTTCCTAACTTGACGGTAACCGTGATACTTTGGTGTTTGCAGGCCCCTCAGTCTGTCCACGCAGTGTCACTGGGCTGGGTAACACAGGAAGGAGGGCTTTGGGGAGGAAGACAATGGTCCCGGGTCCTAACTCTCAACTGAGATAAGGCAGCGTTATTAACTACGCTGTCCTTGGTGGAGCTTGAGAAGATTTCAACTCTGTGTATTCTTCTTACACCTAATCACCTTTCAGCCTAAGATGGATTCACCCGCACATTAGGTGAAGGTACCTGAATGTTTCTCATGCTGGCCCGTGGCAGCCCCGTGATTTCCAGAGCTGTAAGACACAAAGAGTTAAAACAGTGACGCAGAATCTACTTTCCACAGAGAAACTGTACGAAACCTACAGGACCACTTGAAATTTAAACACTATGTAAAAGGCCCAAGAGGAAACCACAAAAGTGCTATCCATTCCCTGTGCAGGATTTATTTCATTCTGGGAAAGTAAATGTTACAGGCTATATTTGGTCGTAAAAAGCAGCCAGGGAATGAAGTAAAGCCAGTGAAGCACACGCAATATAAGTCACTGGGATTCAGAATGTAAATGCCTCCAGTCACAATTAACAACACTTGAATGCCACGTGTGACGAGTCCTTCCTACATTAGTTATGAAATGTGAAGATACAACAAGTGAGCCCTAAACTGTGAAACTGTTTAGCTAAGGGAAAGTCACTGCTCTGGTGAATCTACAGAAGAGCAAGAGCCCCCTACCTGAGAAAGGAAATCCACAAAAATAAACGACAGCAACAAATATCATTTTAGTACCATGCAACTTTGCTGTAGAAGATTGCCTGTTTTCTGGTCCTGCATTTACACCCATCATTACTGTAGGTGCAAATCCTGTGTAGTACTTACACTGGCAGGAGCCAGCCGGCATCCCTGCCTCTTCCCTTTGCAGTATTGCACGCTCACAGTCTGCTGGTGAATGCCACAGAAAAGGTCACCAGTGAAAAGGCCGAACTGGCTGCATTGCTGCAATCTCACGCACAGAAATGTCAGCACAGCACAGTGTCCAAACATGGGAAAAACAATTCCCCCTCTCTCCTTTGATCGTTTCCCCAAACCTTCTAGGGGAAAAAGCCCGAAGCTTCACCCCAAGCTTCGTTCAATTTTGAAGCCGCACGAAGTAGTCCTGGCTTTTGGTGTCCAGCAAGCAGGCGGTGCGGATCCCTGTCCTGTGAGGAGCGGTCAGAGGAAGCAGGCTTCCCCAGCTGAGTGGCCACAGCATCCAGCCTGGGCTGACCATGGTGGGACCCTGGGTGTGGGGCTGCCCCGGCTGCCCCCCGCTGCCAGCAGCCCTTCCCTGGCCCTGCCAGCTGGATCCATGGTGCTGGTGAAGCAGCTAACGATCCCCTTCTCTGCCTGCCCAAAAGGACAAGGAGGAAGCTGAGGGCTGGCAGATGCTAAGGGGGGCAGGGAGCAGAGCGGGCACACAAGGGGTCGTGTCAGAGGAGTGCCATTTCCTCGCTCCCCCTCGGCAGGGGCAGGCAGAAGCACACGTCTCCCCACATTCGAAGCAGACAAGCTGCACTGAAGGTCTGGCGTTTGCTGAAACTGCTGCTTTCTTTGAACCTGGCCGTTATGCATTGATTTAGCAAGATTTTCAGCTTCCCACCACAAAGGCCAAGCCATTTTACAAGCCTTTAGCAAGTTTGCAAAATTACCTGCCTTAGCACACGAGAAGCATTTCCAGGTAAACCGGGGCCGTTCCAGCTCCAAAGCAGCAGTGGGCTTTCCGACTGGGTGCTGCTGTTGCAGGAGCAGTGGATCTGCTCTCTGTGGCCTACAAAGCAGGCTGCCTGCATTCCGAGCTCCTTCCTAACCGTGCCCAGCCAGCAGCCGGTACTCGGCCAGCGCAGCAGCGTCTGAGCCTGTCTGGTCCATCACGCAAGCCTCCTGAGCCCTATCCCCAGCCGTATGCACTCGTATGGCTCTGAGGAAGCCAGCAGTGCTGCACATCTTCACGGCGGATGAAGGTCTTGCCGTTATCACTCTCAAATCTGGCAGAAAATTCAGTATGACATATTGTATCCATTCTGAGTGCAGCTGGAAATCAGCCGTGACATCATTTGTTTTCCCAAAGTTATCTCCCGGCGCTGTCAGGCTCCCCCCGGCCAGGCCACGCTGCTCTCAGCAGAGATTGCTTTCCTAGGGCTGAGGCACAGTCGCTGCTGTCTCGGTGATGTCTCCAAGCTGCGAGTTCAGTGCAAATCCTCCGTCCTCACACTGAGCACCAGATTGGCACGCAGCTCCCGGCTGCCCTGCATCCAAAACACTGAATCCTAGCTCCTAAAAGCAACTTTTATACTGGGGTCTAAGGAACTCAGAAAGCATATTTGGTGGTTAGTTCATCACGAGTTTATAGCAGGATCCCCATCTCTTAAATGCTTAAAAATATTATTGGGGTAAATGTTGCTGTTGTAATTTTTTTCAGAGCCCTCACACTGGTCCAGTGAAAAGCTCCCGATGACTTCAGTGTTCTGCTGTGGTGCTGACAAATGCAACGTCCTCATTAAAATGCAAATTGTGTTATCTCGGAAGAAAACAGCTGATACCAAATACCAGCAGCCAGTGCCCAAGCCACTCACCTACAGCAGCAACAGCACCTGTAACCCTGACAACCCTGAAGAGCTTCTCCTCCTCCTCCTCCTCCTCCTCTCCTCCCACCCAACCACTGGCGCACGCTCCGGCGTGGTGCCTGCTTCCTCCACATCCTTCCACCATGCTCTGGCACGGGCACGGGCTCCCATCACTTCCCAAAGATGAGATGCAGCAATTTGATAAACTCTGGTGTAGTGAGCTGTTTTCATCAGGGGTTAAACAAAATTACGGACAAAGAAATCTGTTCAGCTGCAGGTGAGTGTGTTTGCCTGGAGAATAAGTCAGCGGCAAATTTCTGGCGATCAGAACGACGGTGACAAGCTCTGCGACACAAGACTTGGATGTGAGGCTGCTGTGGGGTCTGCTTTATACCGCCCTGCCCAATAGCTGCCCTTTTACTAGCTCCTTGCAGCAAGCAACAGGGCACCTCCAAGGTACCTGCCACCAGTCCCATCTACCCTGACAGTGTCACGGTGTTTGTCACTGTGGTATCAGAGCACTTTGGAAATGTCACAGCCTCAACACTCAGCTTAGCCCCACCTTTTTTTTTTTTTTCTTTCTTTTCTCAATTTCATGGAGAGATTTCCAACAGTTACGGTGTGAAAAGACAGCTCCTACACTTCGTCCTGCAAGCCTTGAGAACTATGACATTCTACAAGAAGTAGCTGTGCTGGGTGAGATCAGAGGTCCAGCAGCCCCTGCAGCAGCCATGAGACACTTGGGGACGGACATGAGGACAGAGCAAGCACGTGTACCCAGCTTTCTGGAGTGCCAGCCACCCCTCCCCGTTTGGTATCGTCGGCAAACTCGCTGTCATGCGCAAACTCGCGATGTGAAGCTTTCCTTCCCACCTTTCAGCTCTTTCTTCTTTCTGATGGTTCAAGACTTCCTCCAGGATCTACTGCAGGTGCCAAAGAGGCTAAAGAAACATCCAACTGGAAAAGGAGATGCAGACAAGCTCCCTGCCCTCACTTCATGTCGTCTGCCACAGCAGATGACCTTGGGATGACACGGCTCAAACCCAAGGACTGCTCCACACCCCAGCTGGAAGTTACACTGGGGAGCTAGGACAGGACCAAACCATGGATAAAGGGTTGCACACTGGTATATGAAATCCTTATGCATCTGCTGAGATGCTTGGCAGGGGTTTCAAAACTTGCTGGTGCAGCATGGCGAGGCAAAACACGGCTGCTCTGCCACGTAGCACCGCAGGAGCAAGCTTTTGGAGATGCAGGCTTTACCTCCCTCATCCCTCTCAAATCTAATCACTCGTTCCAGAGATGGTATCGGTACCTACTTTGTGCCCTTCCAAGCTCTAATCTCCTCTAAAGGGTCTGTATCTCCCTGACTTGATTTTCTTTTCCTCTCATGCGGATATATATATAATACATCTATCTCCCGTGAAATGTCAGCTTGGAAGATAAAGCAGAAAAAGCAGCTGGCAAAAGCAGCCTGTGACTAGGATTACAGCAGACTCTCATTCTCTTACAGAAATAAGTTCATCACCCCTGCTGCTGTCACGACTCTGACTGCTCCCAATCCAGTGCAAGTTTTGCTCGCCTCAGTACCTTTGGAGGCTACTGAACCAAGTCCAGAAGAGAGGTTTCAATTACAGAAGAAGGATTCAGGTAGAGCCGATTTTAAGAGCAATTTGGGACCCTGAAGAACCATTTACTATTTCTGCAGTTTATCAATGCCTTAAGATACTGGTGGCCACAGAACCATGGCAAATACCCTAATAAGACCTCCAGTAAATGTGTATATATATGACAGGGAAAAAAAAATAAAGGTATTCATCCTTTCTGTGACTCTACCTAGCTGCTATGGGAGGTAACAAAAAGGCAGCCTGTGCAATGTGCTCCCTCACATGAAAGCAGCGTTTTATGCACGCTCGAGAAGAGTCTCAGTGCTTTTAAGAATGACAGAACCCCTCCCTCTGTCAGGGCCGTGTTTTGGGAGCTGCAGACGGAACCGGCAGATTGGAGGAAAATCTGCCGGGGGCAAAACAATTAAAAATAACATTTTGCCACCTAATTTAGAAGACTGGGTATGGCAGCATCTGCTGTGAGTAGACGGACAGAAGAAAGCTCAGCGAAGTCCCCCTGTAACTCAGTGGAGCGATCACGTCCTCAGCGGCACTGCTGTGACAAAGCGGGTCTCCAAGCTTTGGCACTGGCTGTCGGCTCAGCGCGCCTCTGCGTGTGTGCACGTGGGCTTTAATCTGGAAGACAAAACCAGTTCCAATCTTAGAGGCTGGGTTTTAATATTCTGCTCATGAGATGCACAAGCCCTGTTTATGACCGAGTCCTGTTGTTTTCCTTTTTCATTTATCATGCACGACAGCACCATTGATTAATGTTTTCTTGCAGGCCCTGTCCTAGAAATCGGAGGAGCGTCCAGGAGTCCCACAGAGCCCTAAACAAAGCCACCCCAGCCACTGAACTGATCCTTTCCACCACTGCTACACCCCAGCCCTGAACCTCCGTGCCCTTCCGCTTTGCAGTGACGTTAGGATCTCCGGAATGACAATGCCAAATGCCACTGAAAGTTCCTTTTGCAGAGACAGAACTTCCTTGCAGGAAGGAAGCAGGCTGTAATCCTGCTGCCACCGCTGTCCCCTCGGATTTCTCGCGTGTATTCAGAAAGCGCCATTTCAGGTATCTGCTTTTTGTGTACCAAACAAAAAGAAGCAAAGGAACATTGAACGCTACACAATCCAATACCACATGAGCCAAGAAGAAAGCCTCGGAGCATAAAAGGGCTCAATTAAATAGGAGGCTCGAGTGCCATAAAAATAAACTACATCAAACAACTTCCTTTATCAGAGAAAAAATAGAAAGACTCGAATCCTCTACTTAAAATGATTCTCAGAAGTCCTACGACTCGCAAAGGGGTATTGTGTTCCACCCAGAAATGGCACCAATTAGATAGGAGCTGAACATTCTGTGTGTCTTACAGAAAATCATACAAACACTTAGAAGGCAGCAAGCCACGCACCTATCCTGCGCTCGGCATCCTCGCGGCTCAGCCACCACCCAGGTGATCAGGAAATGGGTGACACCACGTTCGAATGCATCAGCAAAACTCACATGGGGCACCGACGAGAACAGACACCCGTGGGGCCTGACGCTGCTCACCCACAGCCCAGTTCACCACCAGCCCTGCTTGCTGGGACCAGGCTGTCACCGGTGTTCTGCTGACAGAAACCCACCCGGCTGCACTCCCCCAGCCCTCTGCTCCCCCGGCACAGGCTGGACCAGATGGTGCTCCTGGGCTGAAGCTGGTCTGGAAGAGAGGAGGGTGGTTCTGGGCCAGGAGATGCCCTGCAGAGCCACCTCCTGCAGAGATGCTCACAGTGGAGCGGAGCCCTGCAGCAGCATGCCGGGGGGGGTAAGCAGCCAAAGCGTGGGGTACTTGCTTAGAAACCATTTCTGAGGCCCAGAGAGGGCAGTCACGTCTTAACAAACCAAGGCATTGCTGATTTTCCCCTCAGCTACAGAAACTGCAGAAGCGTAAGCAGGCACTGCAGGGACAGACGGACCGACAGCAGCGGTGGGACACTGCATGGGGCCTTAAAACTCTGGTGCTGAGGTTAACGGGGCTAATCCTTCCCTTTCTGAAACGGTTTGTTCAGCCTGCTGACCCTCAGCAGGTTTGCTGGGGGCCTGGCGAAAGACCCGCTCAGCTCTCAGTCATCCTCTTTGCACTGGGAAGCATCAGCCTACTCTGCAGGCTAAGCGAGCCATGTGAAATGCCTCTGTGGAAAGATCCTCAACAAGTTATCCTAAGAACTGTTGTGGAAGTTGAAACAGACTCTGCACTCCCAAAAGCACAGGCTACAGGCCGGTCATCTAATGCATCAGAGACCTGCTGCAAACCCTGGGACTGAGAGCACACTGGAATTAGGCAGAGCTGGTGGGGCTGCAGCACCCGTCGGGAAGGGTCGCTGGGTCGCTGCCAAGCGTGCAGCAGCTCAGGCACTAATGCTGATTGTATAGATGCAGAATGTATGGAGGTTACACGCACTACATGCGGGATGCTAACCAAGTCACACATTTTCAGAATTATTAGGGAAAAATCCCTAAAGTCCTCAACTAAACTGGAAGCTAAACTGGTACCACAGTACGGTATGCTGCTGCTTTGGCAATGACGTGGGATCTGCATCAGGGCATTTCCCAGTCACTGTAGTGAGAATACAGGAGGCAAGGCTGGCCAGTGGCTACTGACTGCTACCTGGAATTATCCAATCAAACCCACAAAACATGATCAGTCAAGCATCAGCCACTTCTTCACCCCATTTTAGAATAAAGACACTGAATACCATTAAATTAGGGGTTATCTTTCTTACTGAGAACAACTTCTATCAAAATACTGAATGTAGTGTCATTCAATTCCAGACAGACTGTCACAGTAGACAGTAACAACTTTCCCAATTAAACAGTCCCCTTGCAAACCCGGGTGCTTTACAAGGGCTCAGTCTGGCTGTTTTGATGCTATTTTGGGGTTTGTCACCAAACCCGATGCTTTACATGTGTTTTTGGTTTAGTTACGACCTTAGGGGCTTGCTTACATGGACAGATTTCTAGCCCCCCCCATCCAAATTCAATAGGGCTGGTTTGCTCTGGCTGCAGTTGTACAGATGTACCTGGCACGTCTCTCTCTTGGTCCCTGCTGAAGGGACACACGCTAACACAGGAAAAGGTGTGTCCACCCAAGGAGTCTCAGACACCCCTGTCACCCTCTACACACAGACAAGGGGTAACGAACATCCTCATCTGCATAAAAAAGGGAATAAGGTCTGTGCAGTAACAGAAGTTAAGTGGTCTGTCATGTCTGAACTGCTCAGCTTCGTACCCAGAGACTTTGGTCCTGTGGTTCTGGGCTGTGTCTAAGATGTTGTGCTCATTTTATCCATTTCCTTTGAGTTACACGACAAAAAGCAAGAACGCAGACGAGACCAATCCCAGTGCAACTGTTACTTAAAACATAAAAAAGACAGTTCCACGAAGGAGATTCTTTAATATATACTTAAGACCAACCACATTCTCTCCCCCTTCTACCTTTCTTGTTTAGAATGTTATCAAAAATTTGCCTCCTAAAAATAGATCGATTGTACTCTTTATTACAGGGACAGAAGTGACAGGGATCTATGCTGCAAAACGAATTGTAATTGTCAGCATGTCATATATTGCTTTAAAATAGAATGAATTCTAACACCATCCTTTGCCATGCACTGCTGCTTCATCGACTGAAATAAAAAGCTGTCCTAATAAACAGCTGCCGTGCACAGGCATCAGAATGGAAAGGGAAGAACCTGCTTACTCACCAGTCCTAATGAGTTACTACTATCTTTAGGTGTGAAAACTTACAAAAGATACAGCTGTAATTGCTGGTTGTTTTAACATGACACTAGTATGATGCGAATATACCTGTAAAAAGCAGAGATGCTAAGTTTTCCTAGGAAAAAATTCTTTAGCAACTTCAGGAGGCACCTAAGTTACTTCGCAACAGAGGAAAATCAGAGTATTGTGATGAGCAAAGGAGAGGTTCTGCTTCACCCTCCACGCTGCTGAATCAGTAGTTCTACCTGTTCTTCCCTTTTAATGATTTGCTCCTGGTGGTTATGAAACACAGCACTGAGACCGCTTGCTTTAGAAAGACTGTATTTTGTATCTTGTTTAGGAAGCTGAAGAGAAAATACCAGAAAAATCTTGTTGTGAGAGATCACCCTTCCACCCATGATACCCCGAGCAGCTCTGGTCCAACTGCTGGGCAGAATGCGACCTGGGGAAAGTCTGGCATTGGTCCGTACTCCAGCACACTCCTCCCAGACAGACACAGCCCTGGGATAAGTCACTTGGCACCCAACATTGCCACCTAAACCCAGGGGATCTGGTCCAAGTTAGCCACCTGTGTCCCCCACGCATGGACAGAAAGGAGGAGGGAGATCCAGGGGCCAAGTCATCACAGCTCCTTCAGACAGGGGCTGCTGTCACAAGGGGCTGTGAGCCTGCTCTACAGGTTGTCACCTTCACCAGCACGTAGATGCCCTCACTGCATTTCAGCTCAACTTCTGACATGGTCTCATAACACTTTCCTACCTTACTGAGGTCCTGCACAGAATAAAAGACAGAGATGATAAAATAGCATAGCAGTCTGGAGCACAGGAACACTCAGGATAGGAAGGGGTGCACCAAATAATAGTTATTATCCTGTTGATCAGAAACTGTCAACAGTTCAGAGCTGCAAATTTAAGACCCCATTCCCGAGGAGACCTCATATACTCAACTTTGGACCATGTCTGAAGACAGCTGTTTAGAAATGTAAACAGGAACTAAGTGAATCTAAGTTTAAGTTGCAACGTGGAAATCCATCACCGGCTATCAGCAATGAGTTGTGCATCACCATTACACAACTCAGGAATCAACAACTGGCCAACAGAGATGCTCTGGGGTAGGAAGAGTGGGAAACCAGAAGATGGAAGGGTGATTCACTGCAATGGCAAAAGAGTAGGAAACCACTGATGTTGGAAGAAGCCAAATTAGAAGGATTTCTAGCAGGAAGAAGGCGAGGAAACTGGCAGGGTGACTGGCAAAATGATTTTAAGGGATCATCTCTTTGTGGAGATAGAAAGGCAGGTGATTTGAAGCGAGAGACATGAATTATGAAAGATGTGGGAACAGGTTTTGTTAAAGGCAAAGACTGTCTCGGTGAGTTACACAAATCCTTTCATCCCAAAGAAGTGCAGCAGCACAGAAATTGCCTGTCACTCACAGGGGCAGACATAAAAGGATATGCCCTACCCAGAAGAAATCTTCCACACAGTATTGCTCAGCTTCTTAATTTCTGGTCTTTGAATCCAGCACTTGTTTTCCCATGTGCTGCAAAGTTAAGACCATCGTTCGATACTGGAGCACTCTTCTCCTGTGATGTGATTAGTCCACAGTCTTTCTTCGCATTACACTGGTGTGTGAAATTGGGAAAAGCACAGCAAAGCAGTCAATCCCCGTAGAGCAGCCAGATTTGTATGTACAGGGATGTATGTCAGTAGGGTCAGGGTCTAGTGAAAGACGAGTAAGAGGATGGTGATAATCTAAATGTTTCATTCAACATTGCCAGTGCAACTTTCTAAGAGATACCAATGGATCCAGTTTGTCTATTTACCCGTTAATTGCAATGTCAGAAGGCAGGCCGTTTTGCTAGGAAGATGCAACAGTTGATCCCCATCAGACAACAGGGTCCAGACAGACCCTGGAAAGAAATCAGGGCTCATTTAGAGCCTGCTGGTTTTAGCGAGCGCATGCTCACAATCTAGGCAGTCAAAATTCATATAATGGAGGATGCAAAGATGTCTGGTCCTCACAGAATGAAGAGACAAAATATTGCTAGTCAGCAGCTGAACTGTTTAAATGCCCTAAAAAAGCCAGAAGCATGTGAGGATGCAGAAACTACCAACATTACTGAAGCTCCTCTTCACAGGAGCAGCCACCAGGCTACTCCTTTCCTCCAGTAAAGATGCTCTGGGCAAGTTAAGAAATCAGATCAGGCCTTTCATTAAATTAAGAGCTCAGAAAACTTTTGTCCTGACAAAAACCAAACTAACTTGGAGGCAATGGCCCCCAGGATGGCCAGGCTGGCACTGGGAGGCTGGGCTGCTTCCTAGATCTGGCTTCCCCTTTTTTATTTTTAAACACATCAGACCTCTGGAGCAGTGACTGAGGCATGAAAGCTAGCCTTTGTATTTACAGTAACAGAATTATTGTAAACCTATTCTTAAATATTTCCAGATATCGTATGTTTCTCCCTGTAAAATCACCTCCGAAGGCAAGTATTATGGAAATAAAATTTCCTGCAGAAAACCAGCTGGTGCTTTTATGTTTATCTGAAAGCTATGTTTGTTTTCTCCTAGGCAAAAACAGAGCCTTAAGAAATTGCAAATGATTCCCAAGACACTGTGTACTGATTTTCATAAAACTGAGATCAGTGCACTAGAAAAAGAGCACTAAATAAAATGAAAGCAGCAAAACGAAAAATTACATTTTACTTTCCTAATGAAGTTATTACTCCAGAATGTCCTACAACCAACAGTTAAGCATGTGATTTATGACTATAATGTTATCTAATCCATTTGTCTTTGGGGTATTCTTCTACTCCGGAGTGGTAAAACTGCTCACTGCTCACCTGCCGCGTGCACAGCGTAAGGAAGACCTGCAAATATAAATTACTACTTTACCGATACCCCGTGGAAGACAAAACTGAATTAAAAGGAGGAGCTCTTAAATACAGAGTGGATCAAAGTGGTGTAAAATATCTGAGATTCAGAGACACAGAAAGAGGATGTTTCCTGGAGAAGAATCAATGTCCAAGTGAAGGACAAGCCCAAGAGGAAGAAACCACCAGCTCCCCTAGACTGTTTCCTCTTGCAAGCTGTCACTTACTCCTGTCTTGCTCAGGAATATTGCAAAGACTCCCTTTGCACCTGATAGCAGACTTCTGTTAGCACAATATGTACTTGTACAGTCTACAACCATTAATGGATTAGTAATTTCCTTTCTCACTCTTCAAGTATGTGTGTAATTTATGCACATGTCATTGAAAATCAGGCATTCATATGCATAAAAAGATGGGTTCTGTAAGGAATCTTTGTAGAACAGAAGCTTTGGATGGGTTATCAAGCGAGGATGGAGGAGTGGTCAGAAGAGTAGGAGTTCTAAGGGGTCTCATTTCCACTAGAAAACGCACAAAGACTGGAGGTTTGAAGATCCCATCCACAAACAGCCAACAGCTTAAGAGTCATGCGATATCTACACTGATTTCTTTCACTTTTTACCTGTAACTTTTCTTACTTACTGCACTGCATACTCTCCAGGGCTGAGAAGAATCCACAGAAGAATCTTTAAAGGACGTCTTGACTATAATGCTGTGAATAAGACCACTTAAATGCCTTAAAATGACTAAAGCACTCTGGATTGGAAACTTTCATACATAATCACAGGCAAATTACATCAAAGAATAAAAGATGTCAAGGAGTCTTCCCTCAAGCATGAGTTGATTTCTACTGTATTAGGAACACTGCTCGAGGTAAAAACATCCTAGAATCCAGGTGCAAAGATAAGATTCTCTGAGGGAATCTCATGCAAACAGAAGCAAAGGCTCTTCAAAATGCCAGCAATAAGAAATACAGTTAAACACATCTTCATCTTGGACTAGTGCTGCAAACACCAGAACTCTCAAAGGATACCAGGACTAAGCCAAAATACCCTGACCACGGTTAAATAATCAGACTGATAAATTTAGATTCCAGATTTTAAGTTTTCTTGGCGTATTGTGTCATTCTCTCTGGGCACAAAGCCTTAGCAAATGGAACAACTCTACACCTGTAATGACAAGACTCATATTTTAGCTCATTACGGCGTATTTATTCATACGAAATAGAGCTGTGTTGACAAGTAATGATTGAACACAGATACTGACAAGTCAGAAAGGGGCAAACTCTTAAAATAGGATACAATGTCAGAGATAATGGAAGGCAGCAAGACAAACTTTGCTTTTTATGCCTGGTATTTCCTCTCCTCAGCCTGCACTGCTTTTCAAACTGCAGCTTTTAAAGCTCACACTCAGTCACTTACTTTTCTCTACAACTAATCTATCGCAAGTTCACCTGCACATGACACTGCTTTTAAAACACCATTTCTAACACGGGTTTCTGGTTAACAGCCAGGTTCTACTTCCAGGCTGTTACCAAGTGAGACACAGCATCCAAAGCAGAGGGCTAGCCTGCCTACACCGTATCTGACCACATTCTGCTCCCACTGTGGACACGCATTCTAGGGCTTCGTTTCTTATTTGTTTGCTTTCCATTAAAATAAAGATCTTAAGAAAAGCTCCCCCCCTCACCACATTTCTTTCTTTCCCCTGAAGATGCTCCTCTGCCCCGCAGTCAGGTTTAAAATGTGAGCTGTGTGAAAAGACTGCAGGCAGACTGAGCAGGGCATTCTGCCACACAGGCTGGGGAGGAGGACAGAGCTCCGTGGCCACACGGCAACAGAGGAGGAATGGGGATAGGAAAAGAAACTGGGGAGAAACCAGGGAGTGAAGAACTGGAACAAACCAGCAAGCAAGGTTCCCACACCGCCCTGCGCACATCTGCACATCCAGGAAACCAGGCCCAAGGCATTAGAAAGACTTCCAAAGAGCTCATGCAGTATAAATCAAACTTAAGGGCACCCCTTCTTCCTCCAGCTATCAGGGCATCAGCAACTCACATCTGAATGAATTTTTTTCAAATAGATCTCATTGCCAAGTCTATGTGCATTGCAGTACCCAGTGGTAGAATCACAGCATCACAGAATCATCAGGGTTGGAAGGGACCTTAAAGCTCATCCAGTTCCAACCCCCCTGCCACGGGCAGGGACACCTCCCACTAGAGCAGGTTGCTCAGAGCCCCATCCAGCCT
>WUAM01000089.1:6317072-6355457 GCA_024336885.1 Actenoides hombroni
CCACTGCTCCCTTCTGGGGATACCGCGACCCCCGAAACCCCCCCTGGCGTCACCTCGCCTCCCCCCCGCGTCCACCCCCATGCCCATAACCCCCCTGGGTGCCACCTGGGCACCCACCTGGGTGCACCCCAACGCCCATAACCCCCATGATCACCCCCCAATGCCCATCCCCTCCCTCCCCCATCCCCTCCCCGGGCGCGGGGCGGGGAGGCGACACGCCGCGGGTCGGCAGCGCCCGAGTGCGGCCGCTCCGCTGCCGCTGCCCGCCCCTCCCCGCCGGCGGCGGGAGGGGGTGGGGGGGGGCGACGACAACAGACCCGCCGGTGCCTCAGGGCCCCGCGGCGGGCGGGCTGCGGGCTTCGCCGCGGCGCCAGCGGAGGGGGCGGCCTCACGCGGCTGGCGAGCCGCTGCCGGGAGGGAAAGCGGGACGAGGCGGGCTCGCCTGGGGTCAGCCCGAGTTGTTGGAACTTTTGCCCGCGCAAAGGCGTCAGCTCGGGACGTGAGCCTCGTGCTCTGCAACGCTCCGGGCCTGCTCGCTGCGTAAGGGGCGTAGCCGCGGCCCGGGACGGACTCCCCGCCGGTGGCGAGGGGCGCGGGTGCCCGGCGGGCACAGCCGCACGCACCTGCGGGGGCCGAGCCGCGTTTGGCCGGGCCGTGCCCCTCTCCGGCAGCACTCGCTCCAGCTCTCCCCTGCTAGACTCGTCTAACAGTGAAGCGGTATGTGGTTTGCTATAAAAAAATACTCACTTAGGCTTCTGAAGGCGGATAGGCACTTCCGTACTTAAAATATAACCGCGTTTTCCTCCCTTACACTTTTTGATGCGTAAGGGGACAGAAGGGTAAAGATGGCTGAAGCACAGGTGGACTTGGGACGGGGACGCAGAAGAAAAGCTAGAGGTGCTGGAGCTGAGCAAAGGCTTGGGACGCAAAAGGGTTTTTATTTATGTATGTATTTTTAAGCCGCACTGGATGACACACCAGTATAGTGTTCAAGGAGTTTTGCTTTACAGATGTTCAGAGCAGTCCCGGCTGCACTAACCCTCCTGACGCAGCAGCTCTTTAGGAACCCGCTGTGCACTACCCATGGCTAGGGCTGGATTCCCCAAAGTACTTTGCACTGTAACAGGAATTTTTAGGCTAGGTAAAATTTTCAGGGGTGTTTTTTTTTTAATGAACTTGGTAGCACTGCAGTATCAGTGCTCGGGAGAGCAATACCGATCTGCTGCATACTAATGTTCCGCCGTTAAGTCCCTTCATGAGCGCCTGGTATTTGTGAAACCCCGGACACGTGAATTCCTCCGCAGGAGGATGCAGGTGTTAAACTCTTTTGGCTGTTGGGTTCTTGCTACAAACATCTGTAAGTCCTGCCTAATTTACAAGATCATTTCTGTTGACACCATCTCGCGTCTCTCAGCCAGATATTCACAGCTAAATAACGGTTTAATCTACTGAAACTTCAGAACAGGTTTATTAAAGTTCTGAAGGATGCGGAATTTGCCCCACGTTCCCCTAGGTTGCACTAGTAAAATGAAATGCCAGATTACTGTGGGATTTCTGAACAAAGTTTTATGGGTTTAAGCTGCATCTTTGTAACTGCTTGACTAATAATCGTCAAGAGGAATATGCCTTCAAATTATCATCTCATTACCTCTGAATAAAGAATTGAATCTTCGCCTTTCCTAAAACCAGTAATTTTATGCCTTCTGTAGCTTAAAGTCTGCCATGGGGTGAGTAACCAGTACACCACATTGCTAATTCTAGAGCACCTCTGAACGTCTGTCATTACTACGCAGTCACAAGCCTGTAAGCTTTGCTGCCAAGCAGCAGGTAGTTGTGGCTGGAGCAAGACAAGGAAGCAGAGACCTGGGGAAGGCAATGCTGTGTCTGTGATAAAGAGGAGAGAGAAGCTAATTAATGGTTCTGACGTTTTCATATGTTCCCAGGTGGAACTTTGGTACAAAATCCAACATCTTCGGCATCCAGGACATTCTCTCTGTCGGAGCTCTGCCTCTCCCAGACTTCGTGGCACAGAGACCAGCTAGGGCTAAAGGTTCAAGATACCAGTGTGTAACAAGAAGGGCAAAGCCTCTGAACGCTTTCATAGCAACAGACTGCAGCTCATCCTGGCCTTCCTGGCAAAAAAAGAAGAGGTAAATATTCATGTTTCTTTTTCTGACAGATTTATCGGTGGACTTCAACCTGTGTTTATTCAGATTCATAGATGTATTAAGTGATGGATTGTACCTGGTGTTATTACCTTGCAGAACTGAGACCTGACTGCTTCATTGGTGTCATAGTTATCAGATTTCAGTGTATTACAGTCCAAGTGCTCAAACAGCAGATGCGTAAGAAATGTTTGGTATTTTCTTCAGTGTGAATTCTGAACTAGATTGAAAACACGAACATCTCTTATTTGAAGGCCACTTTTAACAATGTCTTTAATGTGAGTTTTATACTTCTGGTATAACATATAAGGCCCTGGAGACTGAAAAGCCCTTCTGTTTATTCATGGGACAGACACAGCATAAAGACACAAATCCAAGCTTCCCCGCTCTGCAGTCCCCCTAGGCAACAGTAGGAAGGACAACTGTGTCTCTGGATGTGAATCAAATTTTGCGTCCTATTCAAGACACTTTCCCTTCTGCTGGGCTTTGTCTGCATGACAAGGACTTTGCATTAGCTAAATCATAGTTGTCATGTGGGCAAAATGGTCTGTGTTGGTTTTAGCTTAATTTTACTAGGGAGCAGTGGAAGCGAATACAGAAAGTAACTCAGTAGCTGAAATAAAAATGGTGCTGGTGAGGAATGACTTGACCATCTCCAGCAGACCAGGCTCGAGACAACGAGAGTGGACATCCATGCTGAAGACAGCTGACTATTAGTCAGAAAATCTTAGTTAAACCTCTATGGCATGAGACTAGGGAGACTGAAATTTCAAAAAATACTTTTTTAAGAGCAGCCTTGCTCTTGAATGACATGAACCCAAATGCAGAATGTGTCTTTTACTAAGTTAACATTGGTTGTCTTCCTGCTTAATAGCAATGTAAAGCCAAAACCTCACAGCAGCTGTACAGACACGTCTACTTTTAGCCTGTATCCAGGGCTAAACTATAACAGTTGCTCTATTACCTGATAACTCCTCCCCAGCAGAGAAGGGGGATCAGGAAAGGGAGACAAGACCCTTGGGTTGAAATGAATACAGATTTAATGAAGTGGCCAGATTAATACCAATGCCAGTGTAAAGCACGAAAAGCTACGCTCAGTAGATGTACAGCAGTCTGCAGGAGCAGGGTCAGGAGGAGCCCAAGCAAGAGGCCCTCTGTCTTCAGCAAACTTCCCTCTCTGTGCTGAGGTTGAGGCTTATGGTCGGGGATACGCCTGTGAGCCAGCTCCACTCAGCCTCCCTGGCTGGCTCCAGGCTGCTGATGGCCTGTAGCCACGGCAGGCCTGTGCTTCTGTCCCAGCCAAACCGGGACAACATCTAAGACTACTACAGACAACCACGTTCGTCCCGATATGTGGATAAATTGAGGCCAAGGATATGCATATGCTGACCTCAGCATAAGCATCTACCAAGGGTCACCTAACACATCCCTTCACGTGATCTCATCCAAGGAGTGTGCCCCATTTTTTCCATTATAACAAAAGAAACGTCCCTTTGTGAGCTGTCTTCAGTGAGAAGACGGGGAGAGAACAGAGGAGGAAGCTCCCTGAGAACCTGTGGAGCTGGTGAGGGCAGGGGGGCAGAAGAGGAGCCCCAGTGCAGCCAGGGAGAAGGGGAGGTGTTTAACAAGCCCCCCACGATAGCAGGATTGGTTTGGGTGACAGGGTGTCTGCCGAGGCCATGGAGAGGGCAGGGCGTGCTGAGGGGCAGCAGTGCTGCAGGGGGTGGGTGCCCTGTGGGCCCCCCTCGGCCCCCCAACTCTCAAACTCTGCCAGCTGAGAGGGGAGGAAGCAGCAGCCCCCGAGCAGGACTCTCCTGACAAAACAGTCGCGCCTTTCTCTCTTGCTTTGCTGCATTGTTCCTCCTGAACGGAAGAGAGTTGTTATATGAAAGGTATTTGTTATTGTGGTGCTAAAGTGGCAGTTGTTGAGGCAGGTTCACATCACAGCCCTAGAAAGGTAGCAATTTGTGCAATAGTATTAGTCCAGCCGTATAAAACGAGGCCTTCAAAGAGCAGTCACTCTGAAGAGAGAAAGAGCGAGACAAAGCCAAGGTACATATTACTCTAACAAATCATCTGTATTTGAAAGGCTTGATTATAAATAAGCAGTTTAAACAACTCCTTTTCTTTTTCTTTTTTTTTTTTTTTAAATAAAAGTAAGCTTCCATAACTATTTTTAAACTAGGTTAGCTTTCATCTTTTCATTTTTATTTCTTCCATTTTCTTTATGCCGGTTGTCAAAATACACTGAACATGTACTGCTCTGGTTCTTTCTTTTTTTTTTTCACTAGTCTGCCCCTTTAGTCGGCTGATAAGCAGGTATTGAAGAAGTGTTACACAAGCTGTAGTTAAAATCGTGTCTTCGTTAACTGTTTTTGAATTACTCAGTTTTTCCCAGATAATGGTATGCTGCAACATTATTTTTTTCTGCTTTGCATGTGTGAAAGCAAAACTTAAACCCTCTGTCATCTAGAGTTTAGGATCTTTGGTACAAGGACTCTCTACACTTCTGTAAATCACAGTTTGCGTGCTGGGAAATAAATCATGAGTTATTTTAAATTTTGCTTATTATTTGTAATACAGGAAAGTAATATTTCTGTAGACTGAAGATTGAAACTTAAGAAGTCATAAGAAACATCCTTTAAAGGACATTTTTACTACTACTGATTTTCCAAGAACTCCCCCATTAGCTTACGATTTCTCTCGTTATTAAGCAAAATGTTAATATAGTGAAGGGTTGGTTTTGTCTGGGGTGGAGTTAATTTTCTTCGTAGCAGCCCGTATGGGGCTGTGTTTTGGATCTGTGCTGGTAACAGTGCTGGTAACACAGGGATGGGTTAGTTACTGCTCCTCACCCCACCCCGCCAATCAGCAGCCTGGGGGGGCACAAGAAGTTGGGAGGGGATGGAGCTGGGACAGCTGAGCCCAACTGACCAAAGGGATGTTCCAGACCATATGATGTCATCCTCAGCCTATAAAGCTGGGGGAAGAAGGAGAAAAGGGGGTGTGCGTGTGGAGTGATGGTGTTTATCTTCCCAAGTAACTGTTATGCGTGCTGGAGCTCTGCTTTCCTGGAGGAGGCTGAACACCTGCCTGCTGATGGGAAGTGCTGAATGAATTCCTTGTTTGGTTTTGCTTGCGTGAGTGGCTTTTGCTTTAGCTGTGAAACTGGCTTTATCTCAACCCACTTGTTTTCTCACTTTTATTCTTCCAGTTCTCTCCTCCATCCTCCTGGGGGGGAGGTGGTTGGGGAGAGTGAGCAAACGAGGACGTGGTGCTTCGCAGGGGTTAAACCATGACAAATGGAAATACTTCTTTTTTTTCCTTTCCTTATATAACCTAATTAAAAGTATTCATAACAAGGCTTGTTCCAAAATGTGGGAAAGACTGGTTTTGTTTAAATCATCTCATAAAAGCTTTTTCTGCCACAAGATCAGTTTCTCTGCCCTGTAAGCTCTGAGGAGACTAATACACGTATCCCACCGTAGCAACGGTTCCCTTCTAGGTCCATGAAATAGAAAGGGAAATACAGGCTGCCTCTTTGTATATGAGGTGTCTACAAGTTCTGCTGCTTTAAATCACTGTTCTGCTCTTACCTACCTGTTGCCTCTGTAATGGAAGTTTTGCAAATATAAACTTCAGAAAAGTGTTACTACCGTCTTAACCACAATAGTTGCCTAACAGTGAAAATTGCCTAGTGAAACCTCTGGAGAGTGAGGAGGATTCAACTCAGGACTTGTGCATATGGGCTCGTTCTGAGGAAAAAATAATTCTCCATTCAAAGCACAGTGTTTTGTGCTTGTAATTGCAGGACATGAGAGAGATTACAAATAGATTTTGAGGCACCTATTTTCACCACAATTTCAGTAGCCTGAGGAAGTCGAATGTTAATCATGGCTCACAATGTTGCTTGATATTTATGTCTTTTTGCTCAAAAAGAGGTAAAACATATTTTTGCACGTGCATGCACGTGGACATGCACAAAATAACACAAACATTTAAATACACAATCTTTCTTATGAACAAGTATGATACCTCATTCCCTTTTGCAAAGCCAAAGAACTCACTGCCAACATTTACACTGTCATCGTCTTGGAAAACTGAACAAAGTATTTCTGAAGCTTGTGTTTAGCTCTCTTCAGATAGACTCTGCAATTCAGCCACAAGTCCAGATTAGTAGTAGTAGTATTTTTCCCTTTATTATTTATAATTACATTCTTGTTTGATTTATTTATTTATAATATTTGTGTTTCTCTAGATACAGCAGATGTCTTCAATAAAGGCAACATCAGCGTCACAAAGTTTATGAAAAAAACCTTCTGTTCCTATGTTGTTCTAGATTTTAACAGATCTCATACTTCCAGTCTTTTTTAATATTACTGGAGAAGAACTCACACACAAACCGAACCAAACCAAACCAAACCAAACCAAACCAAACCAAACCAAACCAAACCAAACCAAACTCACACACAAACCGAACCAAACCAAACCCAACCCAAACCAAACAAAAAACCAACCAAACAACAACAAAATACCTACAACAAAACTGACCAACCAAACCAAACCAAAACAAAAACCAACACAAAATAAACAGCTTTGCTTTCTCTTCAGTTCTCACAGGATTTCTTGACTTTTATTGTATTTAGCATTGACCTAAACTTAATGAATAAATGGAATTAAAGAAAAAAAAAATTCTCATGTACTTTACAGGGAGATAGGGAAAAATAAAAGTTAATATTGTCAAAACTGACTTAGTACTCTAACTCACACCAATATTTGCTTCCATTATCTAACTTTCTTTAAAACTTCCATAACAGGAATTGTACTGTTTGGTATTTGGTTTTCTTTAAAATTGTTTGAAAAACAGCATAGGTTGTTTTCTGAATTATATCTATATGTATAAAATAAAAATGTGTTGAAAGGCATTCTTACTAACAGACTATTTGAATATTATTGGTGTAGAGTAAAAATATCTATTTCATGGTTGGTAGTTATAAAATCTTGTTGCCAACAAAAACAAGCCCTTAAAAAGTAATTTAAAAAATGTCTTCTTCAGTTTTTGCATCATCAAACACGTAAAATGCATTACACCACCAGTGAACTTATTTGTCGTTGGGTTTTTCGTGGGGTTTTTTGATCATTTTTCTTCATTTTTGTTGAAGAAGATGATGAAATACATGTTGAAATTAGGTTTGCCAAGTCAAGCATTCGAAAGTTAGGGAATTCACAGTATGTTTGCAAAAACCTGTGTTCTTTCCATGGTTTATGGAATTAGAGTATAAGCACCAGACATTTGATCCTGTAATGTAACTGTTTGCAGATGCAGAGAACCATCATGATTCTTAGGGGGTATTCTCTAAAACTTACTGAACAGAACACCCTAGACACAAAACCTTCAGGGATATGCTTTCCAGAACACATCTTCAAGTTTTCCTATTCTTTGCCCTCCTTTTCTCTCACTGTTACTACCCAGTTGGTAAAAACTGAAGCTTTTGCAGCGACGCTTCATGCAGAATGCACACAGATCTTACCCTGCTGCCTTCCTTACTTTTTGAACCTGCTGTCTCATTTCAGCCAAACCTGATGAAGGAACGGAATTTTTGGAGCTTCTCAAAAAGAAGTGGATTGCTGGAGAAGAGCAACCTTATACTGGTTGTCACTGAAGATGTGCTGTGACCTCACGCCCTGCTGCACGCCAGTGACTCCACATGAGCCAGTGCCCATAGAAGTGCCTGGGCTCTGCTAGACAGGTAGAGCTTACACCTGGATGCTGGAGTGAACCAATTTAAAGACACCAATCTATCAGAAAACTCTGCTAGTTGTAGTGTTCATAACCTTTTGCTTTCCTGTCACTACCCTTCCCTACATTCCCGTGGAAGTCCCTGTGTCCCTCAGCAAGTGCCTCTGATGTGGTACCAGGTAAGCGATGGATTATTTTGTTGCTCTTTTTAAATTAAAGTCCCAGTGAGGCCTTCAGATTAATTCATATACATTTGATAATGTCATCATTTCAAAAACTGGGCAAATTATGATTTGTAACATACTGCAAGTTGCATGAATTGCAGATTCCCAAGTGTTCTGTCTTTAATCTAATTACTGGAGATGATTACATTCAGGACTTTCTGCAATCACAGAAGCTGGTGGTACAGTATTCCCTCTAATGAAAAAAATCTTACATGGCTCAGAAATCATGGTTTAGGCTAGGAGCAAAATAGTCAGAGTAAACACCCTTTGGGCTGAAACTTGAGTTGGGAAGCAGACAAAAAGAAGAATTGGTTTCCTGTGTTTGCACACAGGACCTAGACAACTCAGCTGCAGTCTGGTCTCCCTTATGTAGGCACCGCACAAACGCTTAAATTGACTGCTGTCCCTCCAAGTGTACATCCTCCCGTGACCAGGCAAGAAGGGAAAGGAGGGCAGAATCCACTGGTCTGAAGTCACACAGCATGTCAGTAATGGAGCTGAGTTAATAAGGTCTAAGCTAAGTTAATATAAAGCTCCTGGTTCTCTCTCTCATCTTCCCTTTTCAATGCACCATTTACCAGTCCATGTTGACTTTACTCCTTAGTAAGATACTGAGTGCATAGCTGAATAGCTGGTATACTACATCCCTTATATGTGTACAGAAAAGGAGGCACTCGTTTGCACAAAAAACTTCATGCCTTGTTCAGTTGTTCCCACCGGGCCTTGACATGCTGGTGTCCTTGGAACTTCCGTAGCAAGCAGGGTGCTCAAGTACCATGGTACAAGATCTAATAGGAAAGAAATAGAGGTATTCTGTAACAAATGCAAGTTGGTTGTAGAGAGGTGAGTGTTGGTCTCTTCTTCCAAGTCACAACTGATAGGACAAGAGGAAATGGCACAAATTGACTCCAGGGGAGGTTTCAGTTGCACATTAGGAAAACCTTCTATACCAAAAGGATTATCAAAGACTGGAACAGGCTGCCCAGGGAAGTGGTTGACTCACCATCCCTGGATGTGTTTAAAAGCTGTCTAGAGGTGGTGCTCAAGGATGTGGTGTAGTAGTGGCCCTGGCAGAGTTAGGTAACAGTTGTACTTGATGATCTTAAAGGTCCTTTCCAGCCACAGTAATTCTCTGAGTCTATGTGATTCCAATTAATGCAGCTTTACCACAATTACTGACTCTTAAAGCACAGTCAGTCTGCTGAACCAGTGTGGTGACTTCATAGAGAGCTATACCTCAGCTTCTGCTGAAGAACAGCAGCATTAGAGAAGAAGAAAAGGAAGATCAATGCATCTGGTACCTTCAAGACTCAGGAAGACTTTCCACAGACCTAGCTGGCCAAGCAAGTAACTACAGTGAGAAGCAGCCACTTTGTCAAAGGACCTCAGCCTGCTGGGCACTGAACTGCTCTGAGAAACGTGCCAATTTGTATGACAGTAGAAACAAATGAAAGCCCAGGACTTGTGAAAATCCAGCCCTTAGCAGGCCCTGAAAACACTGCCCAGTTCCTTCCCTTGGTTCCTAACAGTAGTTCAGCCCCCATCACTATTTTATCCAAAATAACTATCAGCAGAGGAAGCAATCTAGGTGTTGACATTGAAATGAGCTTTGCTTCACTGGCTGTTTGGTTTCTGAAACTTGGGCAATTACAATTCTTTTTTCCCCGTGTCATCTATTGCCTTCCTTGTATTACAAGGCTCCACTTTAATTTCTTTTTTCCTTATAGAGGAAAAATAGAGGAAAGAGCAAGTTTTTATTTGCACATTTCCCATTTCCGTGGACTATCGGGATGGATTCTAGAGCTTTTACTGAATAAACTAGTTTTTGTGTCATGACAGTAGCTTCTATATAAAGATAATTCAAAGAACTGGGAACCTCAGTTATTCCTATATGTATATAGTGATAAACTAACTTATAAGTGACAGGAATGTGTTAGGTGATCCCCTAATAATCCCCTAATAACTAAGTTATTAGTGCTGAAGCTATCATACCATTCATTCTTTCATGCCTGATATTCTGTTGCAGTTTCATTTTCCTCCTGTAGATAGGAAATCACTCACTTTGAATTGTTAGTGTCTTTGGGTGGGTTTGTTTGGTTTGGGTTTTTTAATTAAGGAGACTAACGATTTGTGAGTTGTAGCCACAGTAGTAGATGCTCTTGCCACTGCTCCATCAAACACTGGCTAGGGCCTTTGGAGAGATCCTTACGTAGCAGTTTGCAACAACCCGAAGCAGTTACATTTCTCTCTGTAAATTAAATTTCTTTAAAAAGTCTCATTTTATCCTGAGGCTGAATTTCTGTTTCAGTAAATTCTGATCTACAGAGACATCTACTTCCCACTGAAGTTGATCAGAGCTGCAGGTGACCAGTGCCTCAGACCCCTAGGCTGGATTTCTCCCACAGTATGAATATATTATTAACATGAAGAAGTTATCTTTGACTAAAAGCCTAGTGAAAAACACTTCTGTGCTTTTTGCAGACCTGAGATGGTTGATTGTGGCACAGACTCCCAGCTCTTCTTCTCAAATGTTTTTGCCTGGAGTTTATTTCAAAACACATTTTTTTCCTAGTGAAACTTTTAAGTAAGGAGCAAACTTTTAAGAACAGGCTCTCAGAAGTTTTCTGCTTTTTCAAGTAAACAGAATTGAATGAGAAAAGGGGGGCAGGGAGGGGGGGGGGAGGAAGATCTCCTTCCTTCTCTGATGTTTTTTCTTAGTTGGGATTAATTTTTCTTCAGAAAAATAGAGGTTAGAACTGCTTTTGGAAAAAGAAAATACCAAGCACACCTGAGGTTTTAAACAAACAGTTCCTGCTGTTAAACAAATCCATAGTGAACTGCAGATGGAAGAAGAATCCCTGAAGCAGAGGCAAAAATGCAGTAGTAGTTCCCTGGGTCTGTATCTAGGCTCTTGCTTTGGTCCTAATGGGATTTCTTTGATAGGTTGACTCAGGCTTTTGATTTGAAGCAAGATTTAATGAGAATATGTTTACAGCTTTCTTTGCTGCCTTAGTTCATGTGTCTGGTTTCCAGGTTTGGTGTTACACATTGCTTTGCATTACACAGATCACAACTGTAATTTGATTTCTGTCCTCTTCCGTGCTGCGGTGCTTGGATTACACAAGAAAAAGCTACCCTCTCCTGATGTGTGCCTGACAGAGATTAATTTGCCAGCAAGTTGAGTTCAAATTTAAGAATAACATTTTGCCCTTATTTGTAGCAACTCAAGATTGCCACACACCCCGCAGGTTAAAAGAAGTTGCAGGGAGAAATAAGTTACTCTTTCTACTTGCCAGTTGGCAGCCAGACAGCCAAAGGCTCTTGGACTTTTAGAAATGTTTTATTATTTGGATGTTGAGTTATGGCATATGGGTCGTACAATTCTTCTTCCTATTAAACAGAGGTTTCCATAGGTGATTCAGGAAGAAACCTGCTTTAGATGATCCATTAAGTTCTTGTCTAGAGGAGAGAAGTGTAGTGTTGTGCTGGTGTGAGGCAACCTCGGTCCCCAGGGTTAATTGGTACAGTTGGTGAAAAGGCCCTGCAAAGCCAAGCAGTCAATTACATCAAGTCATAGGAGCTTGCTGACAAAAGCCTGGGGTCAGGTCTCTCAGCACAGATTCATGCAATACTTTGTCAGCTGCGTCAGGGAGAGAAAGAAGTAGTAATACAGGTAGAGCTGGAGCACTTTGTCCAGCTTGCTGGGGCATCACAACGTGGATCTTTCAAGCTCAGAATAGAGCTAGCATAAAGAAATAAGGAATTACTTTAGCATAAAGGAATAAGGAATTACTTTAGCATAAAGGAATAAGGAATTACTTTAGCTCTAGCCATCTAAGAACAATTTGGAAAATGGACCTGAAAATATCATCCCAGAATTGCATACTTTAGACACAAAGACATAACAAAGCCCCGTAAGCCCCACAAAAACCAAATCAAAAAATGATCCATCTTCCTCTGGTCTTGTCCCTCGCACAGCCAGTAGAACCTCCCTGGAATGAGCAGTAGAAGGTGTCCCAGCTGTGGCTGTAGGTGACGCTGGCAGCGCGGCAAGCGGCCTGCCCGGGGGAGAGGCAGGGAAGAGACAGGAGGGCAGAGGGCCAGCAGGCAGGTCTCCTGGGCAGGCTGGGCAGGCTTGGGCTGGAACTTCACCACTGTCACACTCTGCTTGCAAAAGAATTACTTTCGACAGGTATGTGAGTTAACAGAGAAGCGTGGTTGGAATGTTTACTGAACTAGCCCAGTCTTCTGGTTACTGTCTCTGTTTACAGGTGTGTTTGAGATCGTCACACCGTGAAAGGTAGAATATGAAAGGATGTGTTCAGGAGGGAGAATACATCTGAGAGAAACTTCAGCAGTGCTTCTGGATCACTGTTGTATAATAAGTAAATGGATTTCCCATTCTTTTTAAGAAGCAGAAAGTTGGACTGTGATCAAATTAAATAAGTAAATTGTATTTGGTGGTGAAGGACAGAATGACATCCCAGAATATCTTAATTTTGATTCTCAAAAGCCAGTTACTTCAGTAACACTCTCAGTGCTGCATCTTCATATTGTCCAGCCCTTCATCTGTGGTTTACAGATCTCAACATCTCTCTCCAAATCAGGGATTGTTTACAAGCATGTGGAGAAAGAAATACATGCACCAAAGATCACCCAGTGGGACTGACTCACTAGCAACCTGTAAGGGCAGCAGAGCAGAAACATGGAGATTGCCTGCATCCTGTGCAGTTGCCCCAACCCCAAGTGACAGTTATTCTGCTGTCACCCAGATACCTCCTGATGAAAATCCCAGTGAGGCAGCTGCACTCCATGGATGCATTCAGTCTGGCTCAATCAATTGGGACCATTTGGCAGAAACTTCTCATTAGAAAGTTTCCTTCCAGCAAAGTGTAGAACTCTGTTGTAAGGCTTTCATTCGTGGTAGACAAGAATCACTTCCGTTTCTTGCTTTCACTTCTAGCTCAAGATAGACCTATTAGACCTTTTCTCCTCTCCTGTCCTTCTTTGAGTGTCTGGTCTTAGTTACAGTATTGGTTTTATTCAGCTGCTTCGAGAGATTTACTTCTGTGTGTATATGAAGTAAGAGTAGCATCAGTCTTACCATCTTGCTGCTTTTATGCCCTAAACCCCATTCCTCCACAGTGCCCAAAGTGTAGGTGCAACTCAGGAGTGCCTGTATGTGTCAGGGCATGTGTGTTCTTGGTACTGACCACAACCAGATGACCCAGTGTATTCTCTTCCTTGGATACTCTCAACTGAAAATAAAATACTTTAGTTTTGCAATGGAAAGAGAAGCCCGGACATTCCTTTGAAACAAACTACATCAGAAACTCTTGGAGGAAACAAGGCTGTAATAGAGAAGCAAAATTAATTCTTTGGATCTGTTCACTGTGGGAGAATCTTCCTTTACAGGAGTGCATCAGAGGTTGTATCTCAAACTGAAGGTTGCAGAATAAAGTTGATATCAAGTACAGGATCCATTTCTCAGGATTCAGCCAGTACTTCCAGCTCAGCACTGAACTGTAACAGCAACATGCAATTTCTCACATCAGCCTTGGATCAGAAGAATGTAAGGTGAACTTTTTTTGTAAGGGTTTGATGGGGTTCCAGATGTAGCACTTACCACGAAAGCCTGACATAATGTGAAAATCTAACTTGTGCACTGGCTAAAACAATACTGAAGAATGAAAATAGTAGGCATAAAAGCAAGATAATGTACTATGAGAGAGTCAAGCAGGGTATTTATAACTCACAAACCTGTTGTCATTCTTTGAGGAAACCAAGAAGGCTGTAGGTGAATGTGATCCAGCTGATAGCATTAATCTGGAGGGGAGAAAGCTTTTAAAAGTCTTTCCCAAATTACTTTAAATAAGATGGGTAAAAATGGGAGGCATTCTCATGAACTAATAATGGACTAAAGCACAGGACAAAAAGGCAGGAATAAAGCATTAGTTTTCACAGTGGAAGGAAACAGGCATCTGTGCTGGGGCTTATTCAATCTACTATATTCATGTATCATCTAGAAGAGGGGTTAGAGAGTCAGAAAGTAGTCTGAGGGGTAAAACCAGAAGCTTACCGAGAGACATTGCACAGGATGTCTTATCCTGAAAGAAAAAAATCAGCAGGTGAAATTCTGCACGAGTAAAGCAAAGTAAAGCATGAGGAAAAAAAAAAAAGAAAAAAAAAAAGAATTCTGTCTAGTCCATAATGATGAAGTGCAAAGCAGTTACCACCACTCAGGAAAGAGATTTTGGGTTTATAATAGAAAGCTCTAAGGAAATACCAGCTTGATCCTAATCAGAAAGGAACTAGGATGTTAGTCATTATTTTGGAAAGCATGGAGAACTGCCATGTATGCAGTTTTGATTCCCATCATCTCCTAATGAATACAGTTGGCCGAGGAAGGGAGCAGAAAAATGTGACAGGCATGAGCAGAGAACTCGGCTGAGGGACAGACTGCATATACCAAGGGTCCTCAGCCTATAGAAGAGGTGACTCAATGAAAACATGAATAGCCATTGACTAGAGAATGATGAGTCACCCTGGTTCATAATACCAGAATTAGAAGAAAGCAGAGGAAGATGTATTTTGCCCATAGCTTCCATACTGAACTGTGAAATCGACTGCCGAAAGATCTTGCGGATGGGAGTAGGTTCAGGAGGCAAAGTGCCTTAGCCATAGATACCCAACTAGACGGTGTGCTGGCTGTACTCTCCTCGTTTACTGCTGTCCCCTGTCAGAGGGGAGATGCCCGACTTTGGAGCTTTTATCTAGCACACAACAGCTGGGTTTGCGTCCTTTATGGCACTAGCAAGGACTGGAGTATCCTTCCTGTCTAGGAAGACAGTGAAGTGCCGTATCAGGAGTTATTCTGCACGTTCTGAACTTGGTTCCTAACAGTGCCCGGCTCTTCTGAAGTTAATCCCATCTTCGGAGCCGGGGGGAGACTTCCAGTTGCAATGCACCTTCTGGCACAGTGCAGTACTTCACCTCTAATTTTCTGTAAGATACTGTCTTGTCATATTTCCTGGTTTATGGCTTCAGGATTGTCTCAGGAATGCTTACAGTGCTGGGCCACATGCTGCTGTTTATTACTGCAATTTTTCTAACCCGTTTTGACAATTACTGTAGTGCTTATGACCAACTTTGGCCTAGTTACATTTGGAGACAGATTATGAGAGATTGCCAAGAACAATGATAGGCTTTTTAGGACCGTTTTTCCTGAATGTAGGAAACTAAAAAAGAACGAGGTGGAATGAAGCAAAAGGATACAGATAACCCGTGAAATAATCGGGAGCCTGTGACCATACAGGATCGGTACATATTAAAATTCCATACCTGATGCAATCAGTACATATTAAATACGTTACATGAGGTATAACTGACCACCCACCAGGGTGGTGGTGAAGACTGCGTGATGCTGAGGATGATTGTATATACTCTAAGTATAGAGAATTCAGTAACAGAAGAATTCATCCCCAGTGCTAAGCATTTGGATACGTTTTGTAAGATGTGACGCAGAGGTTAATTTTCAGACATCATAATAAATTCGTGTATTACGTTAGACTATGTCTTGGAACAATAAGTATTTACAAAAGGAAAATTGAATCCCAGACAACACGGAACTGGGTGAGTGTGCATTTGACCATGGTGCACACTGTCATAGTAGTCAAAAGGCCAAAACATCCACTACATAGCATCTAGCTGAGAAAAAGGGAATTGCAGAAAGAAGCTGAGAAAAAGGACTGAAAGAAGTATTGGAAAGGGTAAAATAGGTAAGAGGGAGGCTGTTTAGAGACACCTTGCTGGTGGCCCAGGCTCAACGAAGACTGCCTGTCAAGGAGAAATTACTAGCATAAGAAAAAGATGGTGCAGTTTTACTAGCAAAGTAAAGGAGGTTAATGGAATTAGTAGACTACTTCAGTTTGAAATGGTGTTCAAGTGAAGGAAACATGAAACTGGTGATATTAATGTAGAGCTTCAATAAAATATAAAATATATTGTATACAATACAGATTGCATTACAGGCATATCTTAACACTATTTATTTATATTATATACTTACACAGAGAGGTTGCAAAATATAAAAATGCAAAATCTGCAAGTTAAATGTAAACCCAGAAGATGACAGACCAAAAAAAAGTATTTTTGAGGAACACTTGGTGAAATAATTCAGCTCTGTTAAGAACTTCTTCCAAAGCTTTAGAAATGAGAAAACTAGTAAAATGCTGGCAATAAAATGAGATACAATAAGAGCAGCTGGGGGCCTAATCTTACTTTATTGCCACAAAACAGACAACCTTAAGGAGATTTCTGTGCCAGTCCTTCTTTACAGGATGCTAGTTTATGAAGGTATGGTCAAAACTGAAATATCAGCAAGAGAGCCTTTACAATTAATAAATGAAATTCTTAATAAGCCATTAGAACAGTGTTCCAAGATTTCTAATGGAATTCTAGGAATTCTAAAGGAATCTGAATATGAAATTGGTATGAGTCAAGTACTCTGTGCAGTATACCACTTCTATTTGCCATATTTTTATAATGTCTGTTACGTATTTTTTTAAAAGGCATCCAAAAGTAGTCATGGATCAGCCATTTTGATTCGTCTACGTGCAAATTATGTGAGGCCACAATACATAGATGAATGTATAAACAGATGGCAAATGTGTTAGAATGAGGAATAAATCATACCTCATAAGAATTCTTAAAATTCTCCAAAAAAAGGCCATGGAAATATGGCAAAGAATGACCCAGCCAGCGAGGTGGACTAAATTACAGTTTTCTGTGAAACTCTAGACACAGCCCTTCACCAAAAGGTGCTAAAAATTTAAACTGGAGTGGTATGGGAGAAAGATCTTTTTGTGTATAGAAAACTAGCTAGAAGGCAAGAAACAATCTGGAGAGACAGGAGTGGCACCATTCTCTGGGGCCAGCTCTTTCTTTTTTTCACTGTAAGAAGAGAGATCTGCAGAAGGGGTGAGAAAAGCAGTGACAAAGTTTCAGATAATGTGACAATCAACACTGAAACAAAGGGTAAACAGCTGATGGACTCAACGTCAAGTATATTATCACTTGGGAAAGACTCCTGAGGCACTGTAGGTAGGTATTAGTTATCTACTGTACAAAATTCACTGGCAGGCAAAAAAAACAAAAAAGAATTCTAGGAACTGTTAGGAAAAGATAGAAAACAACTAGGAGACCATTATTATGGCACTGCATAAATTCAGATCCCTAATGTTTTGTGTGGTACCAAAGCCACCTATGAAGATAAACAGAAGAGCAAAGTTGTATTTAGAGGTATCGAGTGATTGGCATTTCAAAGAAAAGAAGTAGCAAAGACCACAAGAGTTTAACACAGAAGTACTTTTGCCATAGGGAGCAAGGGAAAACAAACCTGTTAGGTAACTATGAAACTATATGAGGAAGGAGTTAAGGGAACAATTTTTTAGCAGTTGTTGTGCTATAAGAAGTGGGGCTACCCAATGACAAGTAAACAAGTTTGGACCAAACCAAGCCCACTGATTTTTAATATAATACATCCTTAAGTGATGGGATTTCTTTTGACAGAGTATTGTCTTTAAAGAACAGTTAAAAAATTATTAATGTCAAAGATTATTAAATAGGATGGTCCAGATGCAGCCTGTAGTTCAGGATGTCTAAACTGCAGACTGTCAAGAGCATGAGTCAACACCATGAAAGCTTTACTCCTGTTTCTGGTCTGGTTTTACATTTTTTCCCCTAGCCATATGCTATGGGCTACTGTAAGAGACAGAAAAACAAAGACTAGCTATGGATCTCTGGCAGTTTTCTTATGTAAAACTGCCTTGTGTCTGGGGGGATTACATGTAGCATCTCATTTGCTGCATGTTTATTTTTTAATTTTGTTAGCATCTTTTCTGGAATTTACACAGATTCACTGCAACTGCCTGCCAGTTTAAGTTAAAAAAAAATAAAATACAAGAACCAGCCTCTACTTGATATTATTTCCTTCTTACAACTTTGTACTTTTGGATTTTACTCAGGTATTTGTTACAGAATGAGAGCTCTAGACTATCATTTTCTAAAAGGACTCCAGCAACTTATATTAAATACTTTTAATTCCCTCTAACTATTCCCCATCGTCCAACACATTTTCTGAGATCCTAGAAAATACCATTTCTTTCCTTATTGATTTTTCTTTACTATAAAACAAAGCATTGATTTTCTTCCTTCTGTCTTGTGTTTCTAATGGTACTTAAATTAACGTGGTTCATTTGTATGCCACCTTACCAGGACTAATGCATCCTTCTTGTCAGACTAGCATCACCAATAACAGAATGTAGGACCTTCCAGTTAATCAGCAACCTGATAAATGCTGCACCCACTGATAAGAGCAGTGGTTGGATTCAGTCTTCCTCTGTGCCCTTGGGCAAGTCTCTTCATCTACCCTACCCTTCAATTCCATGTGCACAGAATAGGGAAACTGTTTATCTACTCCCTATGTGTTTGAGGATGGTACAGACCCATTAGTGAATGTTTCATGTGCCCAGTACCTCCTGCAGAGGCTTGACACGTGATCCTGTTATTTGAATACAGAAGAAGGAACTTTTCACAGTTTCCCTGGCACAACCTCTCTTGTCACTGCAGTAATCAATACATTCTTGAAACTGGAATGTTCGTCCTCTCCTGCTGAAAAGTCTCCTGCTTTACCGGTGCTGTTCAGTGCCACTGAATACCATTTGTTTTTACAGAGCAGGCAGGATTCTTAAACGCTCTTCAAAAGAATTTGCTTCCACTTATTTTGCTCCCTATGAGTTTCTTGCAGCTTCCTTGTTCTGCTATAGCTGCTAGATAGCCCGACGTTACCATTCTGCCCTGCCGAAGTATTGGGTAGACTGGTGGTGTGCCTGTTGGCCTAACATGTCTGTGACTCCCTGGTGTGGTTTAACTCCAGCTGGCAACTAAGCCCCACACAGTCGCTTGCTAACATCCCCCTGCTGGGACGAAGGAGAGAATAAAAAGAGTAAAAGTGAGAAAACTTGTCAGTTAAGATAAAGGCAGTTTAGTAGGTAAAGCAAAAGACACACATGCAAGCAAAGCAAGACAAGGGATTTATTCAGCATCACTCCAAACATTCCCCCCTTTCCTCCTTCTTCCCCCAGCTTTGTAGGCTGAGCATGGCATCATATGTTCTGGAACATCCCTTTGGTCAGTTGGGCTCAGCTGTCCCAGCTCTGTCCCCTCCCAACTTCTTGTGCCCCCCCAAGCTGCTGATTGGCAGGGTGGAGTGAGGAGCAGAAAAGGCCTTGACTCTGTGCAAGCTCTGCTCAGCAGTAGCTAAAGCATCTCTGTGTTACCAACGCTTTCCAGCACAAATCCAAATCATAGTCCCATCCCAGACAAAGCTACCACACTCCCCTGTACAAAGTAATGCTTGACTAGCATTTATTATTTTGCTCTGTTTTCTTGTTTGTTGGTTTGTTGTTTTTTTTTTAGTTTAATTTCAGTTTTGGCTTGTATTTTTTTTCTTCCTTAATGTAAGGTGATGCGGATGCATTGAGATGCAAAGCAGGCCAAAAGAAAACAAATGGGAAGGGATTTTAAAACAGCTATCAAGACTACCCATTGCTCAGGGGTTTCATAATAAAATAAGGACCTTTTATTTCTCAGGACAGGGTTCCACAAACTACCAACTCAGAACTGAGGGCTGGAAGAAGCATTCCCAATAATCAAGGTGCTGTTTCTGTCAGTATGAGCCCTCCCAAAAGAAAACATGTGCAGAGCTGGATTTATCTCCAGCCTGGGCTTTGATACTGAAAGATCTAGTGCTACAGGATTCGTTCATTCAGTACAACTCCAAACCACATGTGAGTGCATGAAGAAATAGAATTCATTGACCATGGCATTAAAGATTGCTCCTTTAAAAAGACTAGTTTCCTTGCTGGAGGAAGACAGGTGTAGAACTACACGGTCTGGTAAGAACAGCATTTGGAAATACATCAGCAAACAAGACCTCTATCAGGCACCACTGGCCCGAAACGGTTCCTGAGCAAAATGCCAGGAGCAGATTTTACAGACCATCCTCCAGTAAGTAACTTCAAATTGTTCATTCTTAGATGTTTCTAAGAGCTGCATTTTCCTTATGCTGATGTTGTACAATACTGCTATGGCTGATAGAGGAAAGAATGCCATTGCTATGGACAAGATATGAAGAGAATAATATTCTCTAAGTGATAGAAGAAAGCTTGTTAATGTTCTTCTTTCATTGACTTCTGTATCAGTTCAGGAAGAAAAAATATTTTAACTGAGATCGAATATAGTAAAGAAAACCACATTTAGAAGAAGCCCATGTTAGAAGCAGACTAATCCTCATGTAAAGCTGCAGTACAAAGTGTATTGTACATCCAGGTAGTAGCTCATTTGTACTCTTCAAAGCCAATTTTTCCAGTAAAATTGAGCATCAGAAGGCATGAGCACCACCCAACAGAAAAATACAGTGTAAGTGAATCATTCATACTTGTCAGAATTTGCTGATTCTGTGGAATGTCGCCTGAGCCTGAAATGTGTTCTTAAAAACCTGAAAAGAAGTCTTAAATACTGCAATCAAAATGACAGTCAGCACATTATCTTTTTATTTTTTCCTTGAGCAATAAAGGAAAAGTTTAGAGCTCACTAGTTACAAGTACTTATGAAATGGCTAATGGAAAAAAAGGAGGCCTAAAAGTGAAAGAATCTCCAAATAATGCACAGGCTACAGCTTAAAAAGAAAAGGAATTGCTTCACTTTCCTGTGCACCACAACATTGACCACCTAACTCACATGAGACCCTTTAAGCAGCTATGGCAATTGCACACAAAGACTTACAGGCAAGTGTTCCAGAGAGATGTGTGATCTTCAGCGGTACCTGCTGTGCACAAAGGAGTGGGCAACATGTAATGAAATTCTTCTCAGAGAACCATTCAGTTATAAAACTATTTATTTATGGAATTGTGTAAGGCTGATACTGAACTGTGAAACTTTTACAGACCTCTTAATTTTTCAAGAGTAGATTGAAACCCAGGAAGAAGCCCTGTTTATAAATAGGTGTGGGACAGGTTGATGATTCCCCTCATGGGAATTAAAGTCCTGTAGCATATAAACCACCATTCACATAAACCATTGCTGACATTAGCTGGCATCTTTAATTATCGTGCTAGTAGAGACAGTGGGGATTCAACTGGCACCAAAAGCTGAGCAGCCTTCCCATTTTGTGTGTCAGCTTCATCCAGCCAGATGTACAGGGGTGAGCAGTGTAGTGGCACGTTGATCTGTTATGCAGATTGAAAAGGATTTTTCCATATTAGTCTGAAATGTTGCATCAAGATTAAATCCCTATCAATATTTAATTAAAGACAAGCCGCGTATGACAGCTTTGTTAATGGGCCGTGAAGCACCTCTTACAAGTGGCTCTGGCTGCTGTGCCTAAACCTTAGGCTTTCAGATGTTTGTAGCTGCATAGAAAGCAGCTGTGTTGATGGAAATCTCTCAGCTAAAAACCAGTGAAAGTGTTAGAAAATACCCCACCTTGTGTCTGCAAGGAATGAAGACATAATACGAGATGCCACAGAATCCTTCACTGTTTGCAGCAGCAAATAAACCACATCTCACGACAGCAGTGTATAACCTGGAGAGGGAGCTGGGGGGGGGGGGTAATATTAAAATGACAGAGGAGAAAGTGCAGATGAGTAAAGAAAGGGATGTTTCATGTGGCATCAGGCTTACCTAAGGAAGTCTCAGTCCTGGGAGTGGAGACAGTTCAGGCTAAATGATCTCCTCTGATCTCACCCAAGCAAAAAGAGTTTTCCCCTTCATGCTATAGGTAAACAACACACAATCACAACTTCAATCTGGTTAAAGTTGAAAGCAGTCAATTCATTTGCAATGAATGAAGTCCACTTGGAACCAACTTCACAAGCTAGAGTGAGAGATTGATGTAGCACAGAGAAAGGATCAGATTAAAGTGGTAGAGCTTTGTAATAAAGGTGAGGAAGCCAGCAGCTGGGAAGCCAGCCTGTGAAAAAGGAAAGGATCAACACTTTTTCATCTGGAGAAAAAAAAAAAAAAGAAGTTACATAACACACTGCAGCAGGTTTGATTTTTCCTCTTCCTGGCCAGAAAACCTTGGTGGGGAAAAAAATAAAATCATAGTGAGCTTTATCCTGTTGTACATAGTTAGGCAGAACAACAGGGCTTTGAAAGTGAGATCAGGTCATTAAAACAGGGCATAAAAAGTTGCAGGTTTCAGTTCTGCCCCGGAGGAGATGTAACTTAGGCAGCTCTGGGAATGTCTGAACTCCAGTCCTCTCCCTGGGGTTGTCCCATGGAACACAGACTCACCCTAACACTCTGCCTAGTCTTTGATAGTCATCTGTCAGGTCCCACACTTATCATTGCCGTGGTTAAACTTGCATGAAGAACTCGAAGGGCAATTTCATGGCTGCTTTCTGCTGTGCACGGTCAGGGGAGTTCCCCTGTTGCTATTGCCAGGGACTTTTGAACATCTTCATACCTTTCTTCACTTTGATTTCGTGTGAAAGGGCCAGAGCAAAGCTGCAGATTAGCATGGAAGCTCTAACAGAATGGTGTCTCCTTGAGTGCATGTATTTGCATTAATGTTCGGTATCAAAGGCACACGGCTTGCTAGGTGAATGTGTTCATGAAATCAAATCATTTCCGTCTGACTGACAAACTCTATCCCAAAGAAAGTGCCCTGAATAATCCATTATAGAAGGAAAGAGAAGTGCAGTATACAAAAAGCAATGTATTTAAAGCCTGTTCATTTAAGAGCTGTCGCACAAGAGCAGATACCCAATACTGTAGTTTTACATCCAGTCAAAGGCATTTGTGCTTTAATGGCAGTCAACAATTTCAGGACACTTTTGAAATGTCCTTGATCTTGGTTTGTAGTCCTCAGAACTACAGCTGTCTTTTACTGCCAGGCTTATGCTGGAAACTTGACTTCAGTCATTTGCTTTTTCATTTCAAGTGTCCACCCTTGAAGTTCACTGGGTAGAAACTGTGCAGATACCGTGCACGGAACAACAAGTTGCAGCCATTCATTTCACTGGCAAGGCTCAGAGCAAACTAGCAAAGTACTAACTATTTTCCTCCAATACTGGGACCACAGATTTGCACAACAGTGGGATTTGTCAGTTACTGAGCTTTAATGAGAAGGGATTTTACAGCACAGTGCTTCCCATTTCTGATAGCCTTAGAAATTCCTGGGGAATCACTTATCTTCCTGACATTTGTGATACGAGTCCTCAGTCAAGGAGCTCAGAAGAAAAACAGATAAGAAATAATTACTGAAGTTAACCTAAAGAGACAAGAATTTTATTCTCTATTATTATTTGCAAACTTTCACTCTCTTAATACAGCACACAACAGCAGGGCTAGTGATATTTAGCGGAGGATCTGATCTGTACCCATCACAGAAAACAGCAGAGCTCCCCTTCATTTTTTGCAGTGTACAGTGTCACTTTTTTCTTAACTTCCTAAAATTTCCAGCTATCAAGTTGAAAATCCCTAGAGTTTCATTTGTTTATCTATACTTGTTGCATTCTCAAGTCTGAAAATATCACAGTTCAGCCATTGGTGGGTGAGAGGCTGGAAGAGAAGGTATTTCCTTATATCTAAAAAATTAATTGTGGCCTTTTTTTGAGCATCATCACAGACAAATGTGGCTTGAAGCCCAGTCCTCATAAAGGTGAACATTTGTTTTTCTGCTGAAGGCCATTTTTTTTTTGACTTGAGAATTAAGAGATTGTGAGAATTGCTCAGTAACGAGGCACAACAGATCAATACAGCTCCTTCTGCAGCACATTTTGAAAGCATACGGCTGTGACTTCCAAGAGATGACAGCGTTAAGTACCCAAATCCAAGTGCTGTCTGCCTCAGTGAAATATCCAGCTCCTTCAGCCTTCTTTGAAGGTATTCCTCCTGTGCCAGACACATATGTTTGAGTGACTTGCCTGTGTTTGCTGCCGCTCCTCTCCTCTTTACAGCTGACACAGCCCAAGATGAAGAACTGGCTTTGCTGAAGCCATATGTTCATTTCCTGAAAACTCAGTGAAATGGGGGGACTCTGGGATCGCCTGTGTGAACCGAAACAACGTCGTTCTCCTCCCCATGCCCAAACAAACCCCAGAACAGCCCAGCACTTCAGTCCGTATGCAGCATATCAGCTGGCACCAGAGTCTTGCTTGGCAAGATTTCTATGGATGCCACTTAAAATAAAACGGAAAGAAAAAGTACAGCCCCAGTAGGCAAAGTCTTCCATACAGCCCGGCTGCACAATCTGCCGCAGAGGAATCTGTACCCAGAAGAAATTCTCACACGTGTATTCACTTTCAGCATTTTTCAGTTCGTCTTCCTCACTGAAATAGAAATTTCCCTTGTGTAATCTTGTTCTCCACAGACAAATTAATCTGTATTTACTTTTACATTAAAAAACCCACCCAAACTTGCCACACAGAACCTGCAGAGAGAGGGCAAAGGAGGCCTTGCTTTGCGGGAAACATCGTTCTGCTGCTGTCTAGCCAGACAAAGGTTTGTTAAGCTGGAGCGCTGGCGATGTATTTTCCTTGTCAGCGCAGCGCTGACCTCACTGAGGGGGAAGCTGGTTCCCCTCTTTTTGCTTTTCTGGGCAGAGGGCAAACAGGAGGCTGTCCTTGCCTCCCTGGGACTGCCATGGTGTAGCACAGGCAGGGCCTGGTGCAGAGCACATCTCCCCCTTCCCGCCTCGCAGGGCGGCCCGGCTGCCATGTGTGGCAGGGGCACGAATCCCACCTCTGCTGCCATCCTGGCCAGGTTGTCACGTTTGCTCTTCTAGGAACTTCAGTTTGTCATCACATTTTTATTCTGTCTGTGGTAGGCTCCAAATCCAGTCAGGAGGGCTGGCGTCTCTGAAGGTGCACGTGAGGAGCTGAGGGGTGCCAACAATCTCCTTGTGTGTTCTTAGGGAGCAGGGCTAGAAGAGCAGAGAAGAGCCCTGCTTAGCTCCCAGCAGGGGAGCTGACTCCCAGCACAGCACATTTCATGCATAAAGAAATCAGAAGACATCTTTCTCTGCACATGGGAAAATTCCTGTATTCAGTAAACAAAGAGCACCATGAGAAGCATTTCTTTTTGCCTTTTATATACAAAAAAATGGAAACAAACAAACAAAAAGGTTTCATAAACAAATTTACCTTTTTCTTCTCATAAATGTAAACTTGATCTAATCTGTGTGGTTTTTTTAATCTAGAGCTAAGTCCTGTCTTCTTGGAAATGCAGCTCATTTGCCCGGTGTAAATTAGCTAGACGATAATTTGCATCTTCCCAAGTGCTGAAATGCTTTGGCTTCCATCTCCTCTTAACTGGAATGTTCTTTCAGGTTTGGAAGACCAAATGCTGTGTTTTGCTCTTGTTTGTGCTTTCAGTTTTCATATGCTCATGCTATTTGAACTGAAAACACTGTGTCATTCCCGAATTTCCATATTTTCAGTCTGCACTTAGAGTTCTATACATATATAAATATTATGTGTACAGCCATTAGATCCATAGATATGCTGAGTCCTGCACTCTGGCCAGAACAACCCCAGGCAACTCTACAGGCTTGGGGAAGAGTGGCTGGGAAGCTGCCCAGAAGAAAAGGACTTGGGGGTGTTGGTTGATAGCCAGCTGAACATGAGCCAGCAGTGTGCCCAGGTGGCCAAGAAGGCCAGTGGCATCCTGGGCTGCATCAGGCAGAGTGTGGCCAGCAGGGCTAGAGAAGTGATTGTGCCCCTGTACTCAGCACTGGTGATGCTGCAGCTTGAGTACTGGGTTCAGGTTTGGGTCCCTTGAGCATGTCCAAAGAAAGGCAATGAAGCTGTGGAAGGGTTTATGAGAAGTGTCTGAGGGAATTGGGATTGTTCAGCCTGAAGAAAAGGAGGCTGAGGGGAGATCTTATCACTCTCTACAACTACCTGAAAGGAGGTTGTATTAAGGTGGGTGTTGGTCTCTTCTCCAAGGAACAAGTGATAGGACAAGAGAAAATGGCCTCAAGTTGCACAAGGGGAGATTTAGGTTGGCTATTAGGAAACATTTCTTCACTGAAAGGGTTGTCATGCACTGAAAGAGGCTGCCCAGGGAAGTGGTGCAGTCATGACCCCTTGAGGTATTTAAAAGAAATATAGATGTGGTGCTGAGTGATCTGATTTAGTGCTGGACTGGCAGTGCTGGGTTAACAGTTGGACTTGATCCTGAAGGTCTATTCTAACCTAAATGGTTCTGTGATTCTGTAATTGTATGATTCTATGCATTTTTGAGATAAAGATCCTTTTATTTCTTCAGCCATAGAGAATGTTCTTTCTGTAATTCATGCATTTGTGGAAAAATATAATTTACAGTAATAGACATGAAAAAATATGTTCCAGTTCCACACGAGACTGTGGCACTGGTAGAGTTAGATAATGATTGGACTTGATGGTCTTTTCCAGCCATAGAAACTCTGTGATTCTGTGTGATTCTGTGGTTATTGTATTCAATGCTAGCCATGCTGTGGCACTATTTATGTATGTAGGCTGGCATCTGTGTAATCCTTGATAGAAAAAAATGGCTGTGTTCAAACCTATTCCCGAACAGTTACTACCCGAACAGTGTGATAGATGAATTTTTCGGTGGTGAAAGTAAGCATCCTACAGTTACATTTGTCCTCTGGTATAGTGTACTGAAGCAAATCTCTTCCAGGACTTTGCGGTCATGATTTCACCAAATTCCCAAAGTTGTTGTGGAGTTTCCTGAAGGCACTGGAGCTCCTCTGGTTCTACAGCATGTGCTCTCAGACTTTGCTAGAAATGACAACTAAAACATTTCCATCTTGGCAGCTGCAAGCTCAGGGTACACAGGTATTTCCCCACTCTGTCCAGCAGTGTTCTATGCATGGACCATGTCTTACACCTCGAGCACGGAGTTCATTTACCTGTCCCTGCCTTACATCTCCCCTTCCCTGCCACAGACTCACAGCTGCTCTTGTGGTCCCCGAACAATAAAGAAGTTACAGCTCTATGTCCAAGAAAGGAAATTTCTTCTCATGGGGCTTCCTACCCAGGAAGGACAGCTAGCTGGTATTTTTAGCAGTGGCTTCACATCAGACATCCTACACTGCAGCATGCCTCACTGCTACGGTGTGTACCATGGAAGCTTAGGAAGGCCTAAGCTGGGACTTAAAAAAGCTGATCATTTAGCCAGTCCTTCCTGGTGACATCAGGGTAGCAATTGCTGGATCAAGGGCTGCAAGCATTCAAAAGATGGAGAGGAAAAGAACATTTACAGAGGTTTGGTGCACTGCTGTCTGTGGAGTGATCTGGGGTGTGGAACACAGAGCTATCAGTTAGTATTTTTCTTATTTCTTCCTTTTGTGATTGCAGTCTCATGAACAATGAACCAAACATGGTTGATTCTGAGTAGCAATCCTGTGTAATAGCGAAAGATACTGGTATTAATTGAGTACAGCAATTTGCTAGCTCGCCCGTAGGAAACTGGTGGATGTTCATCATCTGTTATAAGTCATTACCTATGTCAGTAGTCATTAGATAGTCTCTAATGACTCATAACAGATGGAATACAAAGAGAAGACAAATATAGGTTAATTCAAACACACTAGACTATTAATTTTCAATGGCCATGGTTCTATCAAGACCTTTAAGTGAAGGACAAAAATTAGGTCTGATTGGTGACTCCAGTATATCATACTTGATTTGTATCGGTAACCAGTTTAGAGCCTTATGTGTACACACCCAAAGAGAAACACAACGCTATGGACCAAGAAGCAGAGGTGATGAATTGCTGCAGGATGCACTGCCATAAGGCTGGCAGGGCTGGGTAATTCTGGTCTTCATGCCTCAGCTGTTGGGATATCCAGCTCAGATGCTCTGAGCTGCATGAACTCTTGCTCCATCATCCCATGGCCATATGTCCTTCTTCACTGACCCTCCCCTTGTCTCGCCCCTTGCCTTGGCATTCCTCCTGACCACACCAACACCGCAGTACAGAGCGACCCCTCCACTTGGGCCTAGCCTGCAAGGGGCAAGGGAAAGAGAGAGGTTTATTCAGCCCCTCCTGATGATGCTTCAGACCAGGGAAGCAAGCCAAGGTTTAAAGCAACAGCTGCCATGGCCGACCTGCCAGCCCAGAGCACCCATCTGTGACTGACCAGCTGCCACATACCCTGAGAACACGAACACAAAACCACGCTTCCCTGGGTTTTGCCACACTCTTTCTCTTTTGTGTCTTCTTTTGTCAAGTGCAAGAAAATTACCTCCCTTCTCGCAGCAATCAGCTTGAAAAGTCAACACCACAGCTTTCTTTCCGGCTTTACGTGCCAGCCTAGGAGACTATCAGCAGCCTCTTTGGGCCAGAGGGACTTGCGTGGGCCCCGGCAGTTTGTCTTACATAACGCCTCAGTCCCAGTTTCAGAATCCACTGCGGTTTGATTTGGACTTTGTCTTTCTTGTGTGTTGTGCTTTAGATATTTCCAAAATGGAATGTCTGGTTTTTAGCCTCTTCTATGGAAAAAGTAAATTGAAACATTTATACTCAAAGGCTGAGCCACGAGGATTAATATTGCAGAAGAACAGGATGTCACAATGGCTATAGACTTTATCTCTCCGCATTTTGTTATTTCTTATAAATTAATTCCCGATTACTTTCTAGAATATCCAGGAGTAATCTCTTGTGGAAGGTGCAGCCTCAGCTTGCAGACAGGCAGTAACTAGTCCTGTGAAGAATAAAACACACCGCTTCCCAGAAGCAACTTTAGCATAAATTAAATCCTTCTTTCCCCTTTGCATTTTAGCTTTCAGTAAGCAGATGTCTGCTTGCTGTATCCTTTCTGTCTTGCCTTGTCTGATGATGGAAAAGAAGAGTTGTTCTGCAAAGTTTACTGCGTTAGAATAAAGGAGTTTCAAAACTACAGTATGGTCTGTCTGCGAGTAGGAAAGGTCCAAACTCTAGCATAGAAAGATAGCTCCACAGGGAGTTACTGATGAAAGGCAGAGCAGAGACCTTTGGACTGATTCCTTTCACACGTGAGCAACTAAGCCATGCATCCCGCTTAGGGGATGGGGGAAATGCTGTGAATGTTGTCTACCCAAACTTCAGTAAAGCCTTCAACACTGTTTCCCACAGCATTCTCCTGAGAAAAATGGCTGCTCATGGCTTGCAGGGGCCTACACTCTGCTGGGTAAAGCACTGGCTAGATGGCCAAGCCCAGAGAGTGGTGGTGAATGGAGCTAAATCCAGTCAGCGACTGGTCAGAAGTGGTGTTCCCCAGGGTTCAGTATTGGGGCCATTCCTGTTTAATACCTTATCTTGGTGAGGAAATAGCATGCACCCTCAGGAAATGTGCCCAGGTTGGGTGGGAGTGGTGTTCTGCTTGGAGGTAAGGAGGATATACAGAGGGATCTGAACAGGTTGGATCAATGGGTCGAGGGCAGTGGTATGAGGTTCAACAAGACAAAGTGATGGGTCCTGCACTTGGGTCACAACAACCCCAGGCAACTCTACAGGCTTGAGGAAGAGTGGCTGGAAAGCTGCCCAGCAGAAAGGGACCTGGGGGTACTGATTGACAAGCGTCTGAACACGAGCCAGCAGTGTGCCCAAGTGGCCAAGAAGGCCAATGGCATCCTGGGCTGTATCAGAAATAGTGTGGCCAGCAGGGCTAGAGAAGTGATTGTGCCCCTGTACTCAGCACTGGTGAGGCCACAGCTTGAGTACTGGGTTCAGGTTTGGGCACCTCAATACAAGAAGGACTTTGAGGTGCTCAAGTGGGTGCAGAGAAGAATAACTAAGCTGGTTAAGGGTCAAGAGTCTACAGCATGTCTTATGAGGAGCGTCTTAGGGAACTGAGGCTGTTTAGTGTATTCAGGCTATTAGTCTGAAGAAAAGGAGGCTGAGGGGAGACCTTACTGCTCTCTACAACTACCTGAAAGGAGGTTGTGGTGAGGCAGGGGCCGGTCTCTTCTCCCAAGCCACAATTGATAGGACAAGAGGAAATGGTGTCAAGTTGCACCAGGGGAGATTTATGTTTGTTATTTGGAAAAATTTCTTCACTGAAAGGGTTGTTAAGCACTGGAATAAGCTGCCCAGGGAAGTGGTTGAATCACCATCTCTGGACATGTTTCAAAGCCTTGTAGATACGGAGCTTAAGGACATGGTTTAGCAGTGGACTTGGTAGGGTTAGTTTAATGATGGGACTTGATGATCTACAGTAGTCTGTTCTCCAAATCTCAGGTGCCTTCAGGCAAAACTGTCTCCAGCCCCTTCGGACAAGGCTAGTCCAGCTCTCATGCCTTCAACTTTCTTTAGCAGCCAAGAAGGGCAGACTGTTCCTGAGTGTTGGGACAGAACATGCTATCACACAGAGGCACCAGCTTCATCTCATTTCTCCCTTACTGATAGAAGACGGAGGCTGGAGTGCAGGAGGAGCTGGTGGCGGTATCTTCCCTGCTCAAATGGGATCCCTGTTCTGTGCATCTTGTATATTCTCTTCTCCAATCCAACTGTCATGGGAGGAATTCTGGGTAGAAACTCAGGCAAATGAAGCTTTTTATTATTTTTTTGAGCTCAGCATTTTCCCTTCCAGTAGCAGAGAAAACAGCATTTTCCTTGTCTTTGGTGAGTCAGTTTATCTGGAGTTTCGGGTGAATAGTTCAAGCAATTAAAGCAGCTCTGTGGTTGTTCTCTTGTTGACCAAGGTCACAAAGCAACAAGCCCTGCGTAGAGGAACTGACTCAAGCTCAATACCACGTCACTTTATTTCAAAACTTTTCTTCCCTTTCCCTTTCCCTTTCCCTTTCCCTTTCCCTTTTCCTTTCCCTTTCCCTTTCCCTTTCCCTTTCCCTTTCCCTTTCCCTTTTCCTTTTCCTTTCCCCATATATTCTGAGGATTTCATAGGACTTCAGTTCAAGAGAAACAGTCCTAGAAAGTGGTACAACACAATGTCATCATTTTCAGGAGCAGCTGTTAGTGGTGAGTGCTGAAGAAATGAGTCAACAATTGCTTAATGAATACACGTTGAAGTCTGTTTAAATCTCTGCTTTTCTACTCAGAGCAAGCCTTAATGGCTTGTTTCTGACTGTACTGACTTACTGGCTTGTTTCTCTTTCAACTATGTATCTTGTCTCTTCAGCGACAGAAATTCTTCAAGGCAGAAATTATACTAATTTTGGAACACTGGATGTGTGTTTGTACAGGTCCTACCAGGAAGTCTTCTCAATCCCTTCAGTTCCACCTAGAGGCACAAGTGCACAATAGCAGAAGGGATACCAAAAATGTGCATAAGGACTATGAGGGGATAAGGGAGACATCGTTGCTCCTTGGGTCACAGGGAAGAAAAAATATGAAGTGTGGAACTACAATAGTATGAATTTTATGGATTTGTGTGTTGGTGGCAGATTCTCAGATCCAGCTGAAGCTTTTCCTGTGTTAAATAAATTTATAAGTCTGTTCCTGGGCAGATCCTTTTGTCTGAAACATTTGAGATGAGCTGCAGCCTTTCCTGCATTTGCACAAATCTTATTACCTGGTCACTTACTTACATGAAGTTTGTAGGAAGTGAGCCTTCAGGATCTAGTTCAGGATGGGGACACATCCAGATATATACATATTTGAAGAAAGGGAGAAACACGGTGTGATCACAGGTCCCATTTCCTGAGGCCAGTTTGGTCAAACTGAAAGGTGAGTTTGTCACAGGAGGCAAAGATGAGTATCTGAAAAGGTCTGCTAAAATAGACCTTCAGACTAATTTGTTTGGCAGTTTCTTTTCTCCTGTATCTACAGAGAACTCTGGATTCTGTGATTAAGCTACTGGAAAGGAAAATGTTACAATGATAAAACACCTCTGTGACTAAATTTTAATCCTGTGAAAAACACTAATCCTATTTTATGACTCCTGGTTTTCCAGGATTAATATCCACTCATATCATGACCACTATAATATTCTCTGGAATGTTATCTTAATGGTATACAATAATGTTATGGGAAGCCAAATGGAAATGAATACTCATAATACACGGTGCTGAAGTTAACACATACATGATTCAGACACATTCAGCACAAAAGTTATAGGTCATTTTCTCATCTGATATGGTCTGGTGACAGATTTCAAAACACTCTTAATTATAGTAGATGGGAATCTTCCTGAATGTGTGTTAAAACTCATTAGCCAATCATCATTATTGAAGACTAGTCAATAAATGGGAAAAATAAGTAATTTTTGAATGAAAACACATGGGTTGCTTATATTTTTGTTGTTTCATATCTCTTTTATTAGGTATTAGTCTTCCATAGAGCTATTTCCAGTGAAAAGCAGAAGCACAAAAGGTAGTTGAATACTTTTAAGACTTGATTCTGCCCATTTTAGTGTGCATAAGTAACCTCAGCAGAAGTAGAAGGGCTGTTTCAGAAGCTTATGATGCAAGTTTTCTACCAGAGAAAACCTTTGACTCAAATCTGACTATTTGCTCAAGTGAATATTCTTTTGGATCAGGTAACAATCTTTCATACTTTCATGTTCAACATGAGAGGCTTTAAGAAAATAATAGATGTCTTCTCTCTGTATGGTTTGATTTTATTGAGTCAATTTATTATCATTAAATCCAAGGTTATTTCATGCAAGTAGCTCTGTTGTAATCAGTGTGTTTGCTGCTTACCAAAACCAACTTTTGAAATTACAATATCTAGCATTTAGTCCATGAAAATAAGAATTTCTATCAGCTCCGGTATGTTGAAATAATGAGGTCCTACTATTTGTATAGTAGAGTTTTAAGACATTATTTATCTCCCTAGTAACTTTAAAATAGCCTCATTGAAGGTCAAATCTGACATTTATATTTAAGAAGGATATCTAATTCTATTTCATTAGAAGCTACTTTACCATCTTTTCCCAAATCAATTTTGACTCAGATAGATTACCACTTACTTCTTTGTCCTCCTCCACATCATTAATGTGCAATATTACATCTATGTGCCCTACTTTTGTCACTCATACTCAAAAATGATGAATTCAGATTGAAAGTGGTGCATAAAAAGAGTTACTAGGTTTTTCTATGCCCTGACTATCCATTCCAAAAGAGAAGTCTAGAAGACCTTAAATTGTTAAATCCAGTAAAACAAAGACTGGGAAGTATTTGAGAACAGCAGTTATATCCACCAGGAAAATAATGAGGGAAAAGAGAATTTTAACCTGGATGACATTGGCACATGGTCAAGTCACAGTCTAACAGGTTTTGTGATAGAGATTTAACAACAGAATCCTATGATGTGATTGCCCACCAAAGCTGGTTCCTGTACCCAGTGACACAGGAGGCCCTGTACAGTCCTGTTTGACACAGAGTAAGAAATAACTGTGATAACATGTTGTTGCAATTAAGAGTCTTCTCACTGGTACTTTGAATTTCCAATACAACTTTCTCCCACATTATTTCAGAAGGACATCTATAGTATACATAAGTTTTTTTCTGGGTTTCATTTATTCAAAGAATAAAAATATTAATTAGTGAACTATATACATAGGAAACTTGTTAGCACTTCATTTTAGTAAAACAAATATTAGTTGGTTCAAAGATGTATCTGAATTTCTGAGGAACAGTTTAAAATTTATTTCAAATTTCTTATGTTAGAAAAATTTATTTAAAAAAAATTTAAAAGCACTTATCATAGGGAAAGTCCACTATTAAAGAGACTCAGAACATTTAGATTCAACATGATTCAAAATTAATTTCACTTACACTCTTGTATCAGAAAAATATATGTTACACTTTAATGTTAGGACTCTGTTCTGACACCTGAAGGTAGTTGGCTGTGGCACACTTGCATAGAAGTGGATAAGGAAAATGGAAAATGAAAGCTGCATATTGGTCCCAGTGAAAAATATCATTGACTTCCATTTGGAATAGATGTAATTTAATTACAAAATATTGTATGCACCTGTAAAGTTTGGAGCATGAATTAAAAGAAAGTGGTACATGGTAGTGTAACACTGCCTGAGCAATTCTGCAAGAGGAGACTGTGCCTGAAACAGTGCCAGAGGCAGTGTCGTAAGTACCAGCACATTCATCAAAGGAGGAGATAGCCACAGAATGGGATGCTTTTACAACAGCTAGAAGAGACATATTTTGTATTATTGCCTTTGGGTCATGAATTTCCAATCATGTTCTGCATGTGAATTTGTACACGTAAGAGAGTTTTTGGGGAAAGGAGGCAGCATGAATGTTTGCTGCTCAATTTTAAGTGCTACAGCATATGATACAAGCAGACAAATCTTGATTCTGCCTTCACTTGCCTGCTAAGTAAAGAAAAGTTGTTTATGCGGTTGGAAATTATTTTAAATGCACTATGGTAGTAATGGAGAAGGGATGGCCTGCATGGAGACATTTTCTGATCTTGCCAGCATGTGCATGTAAATTCTCTTGTAAACAGACTTAGAATTAAAAATGAATCAAAAAAAAAAGGAGGAATAGGGGAGAAGAAAACATAACATTAATTTATCTGAATTTTTTCTGCTAATGATTCTTACTTTGGTAGTAAAAGTCCAGATAATGGTCTTTCACTTTCAAGAATGGAAAGCACAAAATTTTGATGAGTAGTTCATATTAAAGGAAAGTGGCTTCCACATATTTTTTTAATCCAGCTTTACCTCCTATTACATAACAGATATGCCTGCAACTTATCTCTATGTATCTGAGAGATTGGCAATCGGGGAGCATGTCTGGGTGGGAAGATAGGATATTAGGAGAAAAATAGTGCTATGGCTACACAGCTGTCTGATTTAATCTCTTGCTCCTTATTTATAAACGGTGAATCTTCCCTAACTCAAAAATATACACTGGGTACCTTATATAGTCCACCATTTATGGAGATATATTTATTTGACTCTACCCTGCTCAATTTAAAATTATGCACTTTCTGTCCTAATGTTATATGTCTACTTAAGACCTTGTAAATCACAGTCACATTTCTGAAGTTGGTTCTCTACCTGCAACCCTCCCTCAATAAAACACCCAAAACACACCAGAAGGTTGCCTCAAGTGTTTTGCCTGGTTATTTTCAATTTTTGTACTGTTTGCATATGGTATAATAATGAAAAAAGAAAAAAATAATACCAGTATGACTGACAATCCCTAGTCCTAGCTAGGAGAATACATTCAGCTATTTGAATCACTCACAACTGTAAGTAAATGTTAGCACAATCTTTTCACTGGGGTGTCTTGTACTGACCATAACAAAAAGGCATGATGTGTCCATGCAATAAGGAACAGTGTATTTGTTTTAGGTATTTGCAGCTTTCAGGGGCACTGACATTCTGATACAGTATGTTGTTCGTCAACATGGAAAAAAACCCACAACTGATAGTTTAATAATATGCCTTGCTTGGGTAATAAAATGGACGGTGTTTACTGTAGCTTCATGAGTATTTAAGAAGTCAAATACCTCTAACTCCTTTTTTTAATGATAGGAAGTATAGAATGTTCATTCTGAGCACAAGGGCACTGATGTTTACTACTGTCCAGCTGACATTAACACATGTTTAAACTAGAACAGAAACTATAGTTCAAATATTTGAATTCTCAAAGCATTGTCATAAAAAGACAGTGATAAAAAAGAAGTATTCATTTGCTGTGGAGGGATATAAGTAGGATGTAACCTAAAAAATTGCTACAGAAAAGCTAAGAAAATGAGAAATATGAGCTTTCCTCAGAGAAAGAAAATGATTTGTAGTTACTTGAATTACAGACTTTGCTCAGATTTTTACATCACCTTTTCTATAATTTAACAGCAAACAGAAAAATATTAGTATTTTCATAATCTATTAGAAGATATAGTTTTAGATTCCAAATGAATGAATCAGATTTAGTCTACTCATATACAGTATAGGGGATGGAAGTGGCCTATAATATTATTTCTTATTATATATATGTTTAGCTATAAACTTTTTTGCAAGCCCTGACTTTCAGTCAAACTGTGAAATTCAGTTATACAAATTATTGGAGTATGAGGGGCAAAAGTAGACATCTAGAGAAGATGGGAAAATGTGTGTATTTTATAGAAGAGATAACGTAATTTTCTTGAAATTATATAGGAAGATTTAAGAAATGCAACATGAACTGAAATACCAGGAAAAAATATTGCTTACGGGAACTTTTGCTGACCAGAAAACGTATATTTTGTACTAGCAGTGGACTGAAACAGATGACTTTTTAAAAAACTGCTGAGTCAAGAAATTTTCTATGTTTTCTTGCCTGAAAGTCTTTCTATATAAAATCTAATGTGTCCAATTCCACCTAAGGATTACTCTTAGAGATTTTTTGAATGTCCACAATATGAACATGGAAATAAACTGCAATGCTGAAGTAACATTTTATCCCCAAATTTCTCACTAAAATCACTGTTGATAGTCTGGAAAATATGTGCTCAACACTCTACTGATTTTAAGTTGAAGACAGGCAAATCTATGGCAGAATACATTTTACCTTCTGGTTCTTAAATCATATCAACATTTTATACACTTCTACTACTCTGGATCAGAAAGGCAGGCAATTTAATTGTCCACATGCAGAATCTTCAGTCAGATTCTTTCTTTAATGTCTTCCACTTCTGCATTTAAACACTGACCAGGCCTTTGGCTTTCTGACTTGGGAGCCCTCCCCACCACAACAAGCAAAAAGTAATTAATTAGATACCAGATATCTAATACAAGAGTAAAGTGCATGCACATACATACAGAAAGTAAATTATTTCACAAGCACTCAGCAAGGAAAATGTTGCTGTTATTTCAGTCTTCTATATTGAATGAAATTAACTTACATGAATGTGCATTTTAATAACCCCAGTTACATGTCAGTCATAATCTTACATGCCATAAGCAGGTATCGTTAAGAAATTAATATGTCCCCCAAAAGTATTTTTATTTTACTCTGAGATTGTTCCTTCGTCATGATATAGCAGTGATTTGTCTGAGTTTCTGAAATAACTTTTTCCAGTTTACAGACTCAGATAAAAAAAATGCTGTCTGTGCTAAGCTGTTTCTAATACAGCTAAGCTGCTACCGTATTCAAAACTGATAGATGAAGGTACTATAGATATACTAACTCTACACTGCAGTACACTTCAGTGACTAGGTGCAGAAACAGTCCATGAATGTTATTTTTCCCTTTGCATCTAGATGTCTTTGGAGATAGCTGGCATCTGCAGTGATACTTGATATATTGCGATCAATGTTACAAAGCACTGGATAGGAAAATCAAGGAAACTAGAAATAGCAAAATGTGGGATGCTTCTTGGTAGGTGTTATTTTGCAGTTCATCACAAGTACAACACTGAAATGTTGCCATTAGTCACATACACTTGTTGCTGTTTTTAAGCACACAAGAACAACTTCAAAATTAAGAGAAAACCATCTTCCAAACTAATCATCATCATCATCATCATCTTCTTAAGATTAGTATTTTTTTCTCTCTCAAAGTGAGTGTTTCCTCCTTACTTTCAAAATGACACAGAATAGGAAAACACCACAATGTATACCAGCAAATGTACTCAGAAAATTTGCATCTCTCTGTACACATACAGGAGGATCTAGAAGGTTTGAGTATATATGATGGAGGATTTAAAATAATCTTCTGGAAGTTCTTCTGACTTATTCTTTTAACAAAACATCTCAAAATTTCTAGTCCTAAATTGAAGATTTCAACTGAATATTGCCCTCCTGTAGATTTCAGTTAGACTATTCACAGGATGTGTGCTTAAGCAATCTTAATCTAAGAGTTTGGTGAGATATAAGTCTCAGGATAAATTGTAAAACAGAAAAAAATCACATTTGAGAATGATTTCTTGGTGAACTAAAACATCAGAATCTTTTTGAGTTCCATCTGATTTTTAAAAGGCACCAAATGATTGGCAGGAAAAGACCTGATTTGGTTCCGATTTGAACTGGTTCCAGCCAAAATTAAACTATTCCTTTATAACCATAAATGGAACTCCTCATGTCTGTTTATATTCTCAAGCTATTGAATGGCATCGTTGAATGGCATCTGGGGAAGAACAACCCCATGTATCAGTATAGGCTGGGGGCTGATTTGTTGAAAAGCAGCTCTGGGGAAAAAGACCTAGGGGTCCTGGTGGACAAGAGGATGACCATGAGCCAACAATGTGCCCTCATGGCCAAGAAGGCCAATGGCATCCTGGGATGCATTAAGAAGAGTGTGGTCAGCAGGTC
>WUAM01000089.1:6355557-6397848 GCA_024336885.1 Actenoides hombroni
CCTTTCCCTTTCCCTTTCCCTTTCCCTTTCCCTTTCCCTTTCCCTTTCCCTTTCCCTTTCCCTTTCCCTTTCCCCTTTTTTTTGTGTAATAAAGGACTGATAGAGTCTAAGCTACCAGGATTAATACACCTACACTACTGAAACAATTAATGAAAACTTTTTTCTTGCTAATGTGAATATTTGGAGCTTCTGTGCTCCTTCGGAGAATGCTTTTATTTCCTGGAAAACATGCTATGCCATTGAAAGGAACCAGGAAGGCTTTGCCAGATGCCCTGCTCCTCTCCACACGGTGCCATCCCCTCCCCAGCTGTCGGTCCTTGGCGGGTGGGCACAAGGCAGTGCCGTGGCAGGCAGGGAGGGTGGCAGCCCCACAAAGCCGGATGCTGGCAGACACAAGCATCATCCCCCACTTGCAGAGGTGCTGCCCAGCACAGTCTCATCTTCAGTAGTCCTCACTGAGCTCTGTCTCAGTCAAATGGCACTAGGTCTTTAAAAGTTCAAGGCCTACAGTATTACAGTAGTACCCCACGACGCGTTCAAAAGAATTCCTCTTGCCTATGTGAAAGTTTTATGTCTAGCAGAGACCAGAGACTAGATTTCCTAGAAATGCAGCCTTCTTGGAGGACCACTGGTGTAGATGTTATGCTTTGCAACCATGGTTATAGAATGGAAATAAAAAACCAGGAAAATCATGGTTAAGAATCATAGAAAGAGAAGTGCAGGCACTTAGGGTTCATTTCTGAAACTTTTATATGGCTTTCATATCATTGTAGACTTTGCTTTTTCCAGTATTTTCATACTATCTGTAGCAAACTGATAAAAGAGCCCTAGAATGACAACAGTTAATTATATGTCTATACTATGTTTGCCAGGTAGGAGTCCTGACACATCCTAATCTGGTTTTAAGGTCAAGGGCTCTTCTACAGTAGAGCTCAAGTAGACATCTCCCATACTGACATCTACAACAGCTCTACAAGCAAGACCTTGCCTGGAGTTAGGCTGCCTAGATTTTGTTCCAGGTAGATTGGGCTAATCCTGCCTATTACTAATCATAAAAGGATTAATGAAGTATTTGATGGTAATTTTTACAACCAGGACAAAAGCTACAGTATATTAATCACATTATTAATGAAGTTATTAACACAAGATTTAGGTGAATTTGGTATTAATTACTTCTATTACATCTCTTTTCCTGTTCATTGCAAATAAGCTGTTTCTAGAGGAGCATGGTGACTCAGAAAGACCTCGCTTCTGATATATCTTAATTTTTATTATTTCATGATACTGTGCATTCTCCTTTGATAAACCTTACCCAAGACAGTTTGCACTCTGTACTACAGATACATTTCCTTCCTAGCCAGGCTATTTTTCAAACTGTAATGTTGGAGAGTGAATGAAAATAAAAAATAAAAAAAAAAATGTTGATAAAGCCTTAATAGAAAGCTGAGAGAACATGAAGCAAATGAGAGCCATTAGAAATGAATTATTAGCCGAGCAGCTGAAAAGCCAGTCAGCTAGTATGTGGGGGACATGATTTGAAATACCTTCTTATTTCATTTTTCCAGTGACTGTTCATGTTAAAGCAGTAATAGAAATGGCACTAGGGTTTGATTAATAAGACATCTGAGAGGGTGAGAGCTCACATTTAACTCCCCGTTTTTAAAGTATAAATTGCTTTTTCTTTTTGTTCCAAACCCTGAATTAAAACAAATTCTTTAACAATAACTTTTCCTATAAATTGGATTTGTTAGTCTTGATTCAGTGGAAATATTGAAGTAGGTCTGTCTATTCTAAAGTCTGTGTGTGAATATTTGTGCACTTTATTGTGCGTGATTTTTACATTTATGAGAATATTTTGGCCCGATACCAATGATCGTTCTACTTACGTAGAAGGGCCATAACCAATTTGTTCACTTTGGTACTTTTGATAGAAACTTAATAAATTTAAAGGTCTGTGAAAATTGGAGATAAAAGACAGTATATTATATTTAAAGTAATTGCATCATGAGCGTTTCTTGAAAGATCTCAGAATTCAGCTTATCATCAAGGTAGACTATGTAATCATCTAGATAATAAAATAAATGTATTCTGACAAGATGAATGCCCCGTGGCATTACATTTGTTAGAAATACCAGCTTAAGGATGACTCAGCTAAAGCCGTTTGCATACCTTCTGAATAGAAGTGATCCAAAGGTAGTAAAGTGGTAATAGAAATATGCCAGAAAATATACTTAGCATTTTTTACAGGATTTAATCAAGGTATAGGCATTTAACAGAGGTTTCTTCATAAATATACTGCTTAATACTCACATACAAGTATTATGATATTTACTCAAATATTATGTCCTGCGTATGTTATCTTCAGGGCCTTCAGTAGCTACTGTTATTCCAAAGCATACTGGTTTTCTCTGTGGGATGCACTAATAGGATTTCCTTCTTACCTCAGAGTCATGACCATAGCATTAGGAATTTCAGGAAACTATGAATACGCTTTATGCACTAAAATCAGATGTCTGTTCATGTAAGTGTTTGGCATGTACAAATCACCAAAAGATACTGTTTTTATCAGAGATATCATTGGAAATCATAGAATCATAGAATCATAGAGTTGTCAGGGTTGGAAGGGACCTTAAAGATCATCTAGTACCAACCCCCCTGCCACGGGAGGTATTAAATTACTGAGGCCACTGTCAAACTGACTGTAAATGCAGTTCCTGTCACTGCTTATGAGAGGAATTCCGGCCTGTGCTCTTCAGCCCCCACTATCTAAACGCATATGACTTGTAAGAGTAGTTCCTAGCTGTAGAAGCACACCCGAAACCTAATGAAGAGGCAGAAGTGTATCGAAAGGAGAGTAACGGGTTTCAGCACGTACAGTATTTACCAGGCACCTGTGTGTCAAACACTGCAATCCGTCTGTTCACAAAAGCATTTGATGGAGTCTGTGGGAGTGAGCTGGGCCGCTCCGCTCTCTGGCTCGGGCGCAGGGCTTCATTTACGTTTGATTTAATGCAGAAATATCCTTCTGTAGCTTCACGGATATCCTCTATTAAACATATTTTTTCCCTCTTGTGTTAATTATGACATAGTTTCGAGGCTGTCTTCTGTGCCTGCAGCTCTTGCTCTGCAGTTCACGGCGGACGCGTTCCCTCGTGGCGGGATTACGCCGTTTCACCGGGCGGCCATGATGGGCAGAGCTATTAATAGCTCGCTGCCTCCTGCTGCACTTGCTGGGCAACTCGTGAACAGCCAGGAGAACCGCAGCAACACGGCACTGCACGTCCTCTGCTGCGGCCTTTAACCATTTACCTGCCACTCAACGTATTTGATGACACTGCGCAAAGCACCTTTGCTGTGTTTTTCCACGTACCTGGCGGGGCCTTGTCAGAGGAGGCGTGTGACTCTAAAGAGCACCTGTGGGAATTCAAAGCTCTGGTCTCACCTTTAGTCTGTGTAACTCGTATCAAACTGCTTCATTTACAAAAGAATTTTTTACTTGTTCTTGCCTGAAGCCAGAGGCTGTTTCTAGGCACAATCAGAACTGGCAGCAAGCTCTCAGGAACAGCTCAATGTCCAGGCCCTTGTTCTCCCCATTGCTCATGCACCCTACTAATCCAGAGCCACTGCTACTTTGCTCTGATAAGAGATGAAGCAGAGCTGAGGAATGAGGCTGCACCCTCCCTCCAGTGCTTACCAGCAGCAATCACAACCTGTAACCTACCCTCCTGTTGACAGGGGAGGCAGAAAACTCAGCTACTCAGGAGTTCCCCCAAACCTGTTTGTCCAGAGCCGTCTCAGCCTGTTGCCATAGGACTCCCCACCTTGGTCGTTAAACCCAGTCCATTCTCCTCCTCAGGTGATGGCTGAATCTGTCCTGCAGCCAAAATCCTGTGTTGCCCACCCACCAGAAAACACCTCGGCGTGATCTGCAGCACACTCATGTCTTTCTGGGTCTTCCATTTCTGTTGCACCAGTGCTGGCTTTGCAGACCAGTCTACACACAGAGGGAAACTTGCTGAAATCCACTTTTTTTTCAGCAGACTTGTTCAAGGGATCAGAATGTAATTAACCTTGTGTTAATGATCTACGGGGAGTACCAGAGTCCAGTTAACTATCCCTAACAGGCATTCCTCTGAAGATAATTTTGCTTCAAAGCTGAAATTCAGCAGTAGGTCACTTGATAGGAGAACAGCTCATTTCTGAAGACGTGTACTGAGGAGTGTCCTTTTGCTCACTCTCACTAGTAGAGATACCTCCCAGCTGCAATCTTCTTGCAGCACATGCAGCTAGATAACAGATAAATGGATTCATCAACCTGCTTCATAAAGTGGGAAAATGATATGGGAAAAGCCACTAAAGGATGTATATAACCCTGGAGCTGAGAAAGCGGGATCAGAATGTGCAGGTTGCCCTCCCTTGATGGGGTATAACTGGCATAAATTGGAGAGTGGGAAAACTGCAGGTTTTCTTATTATTGTGAGCTGATGTAATTGAAAGATTACAAGGAATATCTTTCTGAGACTATTTTCACAATCATCTGAAGAACAAAGCGCCCTTTAAAAGAAGGAAGAAAAAATAAATCCAGTCTTCCAAGACTGAAGAGGGAGGGGTGTAGAAAGAATTTCCCTTCAGCACTTTTAAGTCAAAGGATGCTTATCTGTTCTCTCTGATTCCCTCCTTTTTCCTACATCCTCCCCATCCAGTTTACTATTTATTAGTTAGTTAGTTATTTTGTGTGCAGAGAGGTAGAGAGCTTTCTGGAACTCGGGGAACACTTAGCTGAGAAATCCCAGGGAACAGTACAGCAGAGCCTCCCTTTTCTGGAGAAGTCTCCCTTGCTTTGAAGAAGTCAGGTGTGCACAGCAGCCTCATTGACTGTTTTTTTGGTTTGGGTTGGGTTTTTTTCCACAGACAAGCCAGGCAGGTTCTACCCTGCTTAGCTGTCTTTGAAGCTGTGGCTTTTTGTGCCTCCTCTGCTGAGGGATGAACCGAGAGTACCTGAGCAGTGGCTTCTGATGAGAAAGGAGGAAACATGAGCATTTTTAGTAACTGTCATGGTCAGATTAAGAATGTGGTAGATAAAGTCCTCCTCCTCTCTCAGTCCAAAGCACCAGCTCCACACACATCGAGAGCTAAAACACAAGTTTTTGGTCCTTCTTTACGTGAGCCACAGCATGCATCCTACTAGTGCTTTAGGAGGAAAAGTAGTACCAGAAAAGAGAGTTTACAGTTCAGCCTTTGACAAATTCCAAGTCCTACATCATCTACAGAGACACAGGCAGAAATTGTTAATGCCGGGTCTCAATGCAAGCAGTAAACAATTGCTTGGATTTGACTCACAAATGTGAGAAGTGAGGCACCAGTGACTCTAAGCAAACCAGACACCTTTTATAACTTATTTTGAATTAATATCTCTCTCACCTTCCCCTCCTCATGTTAGGTTCTTACTGCAGTTCATTTACAATGTTCAGCATATAATAAATGTGATTAGCTTCAGAAAAAGAGCTGAGGCTGCTCACTGGAAGAATATTCTGCACTTTGGGGAGAGAAAGGGAGCTTGTGTGTAGGGCTGGGGTGGAAGATTCACAGGAGTTTTCAAGACTGTTAATTTTTTTCCCATTCTTATTCAAAGCTTTTCTGTTCACAGGGAAAATATTCAATTAGGAAACCCCTATGGAGCAGAGGGGGAATCCAGCAGGCGAGGAGTCAAAAACTCTGCAATCAGCACTGATAAAGGGCTGTTATTTTGACAAATTTGGAAAAAAAAAAAAAAGCATAAGAGGCTGCAGCAGGAGGCCTGAAATGAATGCTGGATGTGTTTGCCATGGTAAGTCATGCATGGCTGTTGGAGGTGATATTCTCTGATTTGTCACTGCTTTTTATCTTATTAACAGTTACTGTAATTTGAAATGTGTTAAGCAAAGCAATGCTCTGCGCATGAAATGCTTTTGAGAGTTTGAGTGCTGCATTTTGATTAATTTCACAGGCCTTCTGCACTGACAGAATGGTTTGGATGGTGGTGACAAATGGCTCTGTCTGCTCAAAAAGAGCATCCAACCAGATACAGAAGCTGTGGGCTCAGTTCAGCACACGTTGACACACTGGTCAGGGGTTTCACGGGACTCACCTTTATTTGTCAGGTGCATCAGGGGCTACAGGGCATTGTATCAGCCATTTGACTCTCTACCCTCTGCCATGCCTCAGGGTCTGCAGCTTGACCAACAGGTTGCCCGAACCTGTTTTCTATGGTCCACTAAAACGCGGTGACTGGAGAAGCAAACCACTGGAATGTTACCAGGCCATGGTCAGCAAGTTCATTGCTTGCAGCATCGGCCCTGCAGCACGCAAACCTAGAACCACAGAAGAGAAACTGTACAAGCCCTAGGAGTTTCTATAAGCCAGCCCAAACTAACGCTTTATCATCAGAAAGAGCAATGGAGAACAGCCAGGAAGGTGGATGTCGTGAGTTACATCTGAGACGCTTGCAGCTATTAGCATGCTAAAATAAATGGGATTCATTTCTCAGCCAGATGCTCTCAAAAGCTGAGTCTGGATAATTAAATAAAATGCAGGTCCATCTTTATCCAACTTTCCTAGGAAGGCCACATACTTCCAATGGTTAGGACATCAGAGTATCCTATAGCTACATTTCTTGCTTCCCTTGCCCTGCACTGTGGTGATAAACCTGTTCAGCTCTTGTTGAGGTTTTTTTATCTGTAAAGCAGGATTAAAATACTTGCTCCCATCCCTTGAAGCACACGATGGATGTACACACCCCAGTATGGAGACAATGACAAATTGTCGTTGTGAGTCAATTTAGAACTGATACAGCCTCACGTGGACTTACTATGCCCAGTAACATCAGAGTAATACTGTGTACAATCAAAAGACTGCCCCAATCTGCAGAATCTAATTGTCTGAAAAACACTGGATTTTTCCAGTCAATGCAAATATTTTTTCAACCTATTCACATAGGTTTTAATCCTAAAGAAGTTAGTAACGTGTTGATACTAGTCTACTTAGCACACTGTGATACAATATTCATTACAAAGTGATCAAAAGCAATGATACAGATATAATCTACTAAAGAGACAAAAGCCCTGAAAACCAGTAAGAGATTAGCAGCTCTGCTCTATATGGAGTATGATGCTGACAAAAGCCAGCTAATTATTGCAGTTATGCCTCAATAATTTATAAAGCCACCCATTTCCCCAAAAGATCTATAGATCTCTTTGACTCCTCAAGGGGAAGAATAAATGTATCAAAAATAAAGTGCCTAGGTTCTCCACAAAGGAGTTCAAATGCGTGGGTAATGCAGATCTCCATCTCTTTGAAAATTTACATGGCTGTTTGAACAAGCATCCTGAATTTTGGGGTATGTCTCTGAGCTCCAAAAGGCTGATTGTGGAAAACAGAGAATCTTATGTGTCCCAAAATAGTCTTCCCCAATCCACTAAGGACATACACAAAAATAATACTACTACCCTATTATACAAATATGGCCTAAATTTTTTAGAAGCATTTAGTGTTTAAATATATAGATATAAAAGTCTTAACTTTTCAGAAGGTCCTAGCCAATTCTCCCTGAAAACCTCTGTCCTTCTCTGGTATCTCCAGTTGCTCATATAAAATTACTAGCTTTTGCTTTTTTGGCCATAGTCTGAGAGTTTGTTTGCCTCAAAATAAAGATCCATTTCTCATATACTTCTATAAAAGTAGGGGGGGGGGAAAAAAAGTCTGTTTTTAATTTATCTTTCCTTACTGTTTTGAATTTTTACTGTTTTCTGTCTCCTCCCTCCAAATTCACTCCTTGACTGCCCATTTTCTTAGTCTTGTAAAAAAATTTCCTAGTGCTTGTTTATAGTATGGATTCTGTTGGAGCAGGGGCAAGAACAGTTGGGCAATCAGAAAGGGCTATTGACTGTGCAGGAAATAACTAAAGGAAATCACAAGCTAATTTGTGGGGTAATACACTAAGTGTTACCTCAGGTATTACCAGTATTAGTGCTAATAAGGCAGTCTACAAAATCTCTAGGTTTTAGTATGGTTGCACAATTTCATTTCATACTAATCAGTCACCTTTGCTATCTTAGAAAGCAGTCAAGAGCGTTCACTGAGCAGTTACCAGTTCCTCTCTCTGCCTCAGCTTTTAGGAGGATATTGAAGCAATTAAAATCTTGCACCAGTGAAATGTCTGTGCAGACGTTTAGAGGAGTGCAGTTTGGGATGTTCACGTGTTATAAAACCACAAGAGATGAAGGCATTAAGTTTCAACAGTGTTTTAAACCGAATTTCTTCCAGGCTCTACCTGGTGCCAGGTTAGGCTTTTTGCCTCTCATGCCACTTGGGCTCAGTTGGCTGATACCTGTGCTTGCAGAGGGTACTCCAGAGGGGCACCAGGGGTGCCAAGAATGAGCGTTTGCATCATTTTTGGTGTGCAGTTAAGGCCCCTTTGCAGTGATGTGATTTGTCATTGTACTCCCCAACTCCTCCCCATCGCTGCATTCCAGCGTGATAGGGAAAGCCTGCTCTGGCTGCTTTACACTTCTCTTCACCCTAGAGGCATCCCTACAGCCTGATCACCACTGGAGATTTATTAGCTTTGGATGAAGAGACTTTCTTCAAAGCCATGGCTGAAGTTTTCACTGAATTTATTGACAAAAATTCCAGCACTTTGGTCCCAAGTAATTATGGAGCATCAGTTAGAGATCAGTTTGTAATCTCCCTTTCCCAGCTAAAAGCTCCCACAGGAGATGGGCATCTTTTTGTTCTCTAGTGGCAGCCTCCTCTTCCTTTCCTACAAAGGGGAGTAGGAAATAAATGTCCTCTTCTAGTTGTCACAGCTAAGGAGTTAGAAGAAAGAACATCTTCTTATCCTCTATTTTAAGAATACTATATTTGTATAGAAAATAAGAAGTTAATTGTAAGCCTTTTTTTCATGCAGATTACATGAGTACGTACATGATTAGTTGATCAGAGAATTCAAGTGGCAAAACCTTGTGATGATCACTGTGAAGAAGAGTATAAGCTAAAAAAACGTGCGATGGACACCGGAATTTATGGTAGGAAACAAAATACAGACATGAAGCCAGACAGCCTGGAAATTCAATATGGTTAGCAAATGCAGCAACACATCCTACTAGTAACAGAACTCTCTAGGAGAAGGACTTCAGGTTGTGGAAGGCACCCTGAGGTGAAATGAACATTCACAGATCTCCCTTTTTTCAGCTCTGCTACAGCTCTCCTTTGATAATTTATTCCCACCCAGTCTCCAGCACATTGTGCCCAGTCATCCATACAAACATAAAGCAAACAAAACCCTATAATAAATTAATCAAGCCATTTCTCCTGTCTCCAAGAAAGAAGAAAGGGGAGTAGTCGCTATCTCTATTTCAAACACTTGGGTGACAGCCACAGAAGTATTTTAAGTGAAATAAGTGCAGCTTTAATAAAGGAATGAATCTCTACTGAAGTGCATGGGTGCAGCCCAGGACTTTGACTGCACACTGAGCAGAGGTTTGTTCAGAGTTTGCTGTGAGGAACTTTTGCAGCAGTTAGCGCAGCGGTGCGTATATATTGCTTTGCTTTTGTTCTGTCATGTTTAACTGTCTCCTTCCCACCTAGCAGCACTGGCAGCACTGGTGTTCCACCGGTGAAAGAGGCTAAGTTGCTGGTCCCTAAGGATGCCCTACCACCCCACACCCTCGGAGCAGCGAAACAGAAAATGCAATCATCGCGAACAAAAGCCAAGTTAACTCATGTTGCTGTCGTTATCACACTGCAACAACAACGGTTATAAAGGAGCCCAAAGATTATTTCCCCAAACATTCAGCTGAGCACATTTTTCAACGCTGCACTACTGAGAGGACAGTTATGGCCGGGGTGGTGCCCGTACCTGGTTCTCAGGCGTGCCAAAGCTGGCTGGTTTCGGAGTGCAGCCTGCAGAGCCCCTGCAGGGGGAGCAGGAACCTCAGCACCAGAGATGGGAGATCTGCAAGAGCCCCTCTTGGATGAGATCTACCTAATTAGACAAGCCTCTTCTTTCCCTCCATCATCAGAAAGTGAGAACAAACCCAAAGATTTCTACTGCAGGCAGTATCTTCTGAATGAAAAGCACCTAGGCATGTATTTTATTGTAGTATTTTCTTTAGGAAATTCATGTGAAAGCCACTGCTGGCAGCCAGCCCTGCCTGTGCAGCAATTGCATAATCAAGGCCAGAAACCCTAGGGCTATGACAGTCAGTGTCTTTCACAAAATCCCACTGTTTTGATGCAATTTAGAGAGGATTTTTGTAACTTTCACTTTGGTTACTTTCCTAAGGAAAATCCCCCTATCGTTTTTCCATTGTTCCTGATCTTGCTGGTTAGGATTTTTTTTTCCACAGAACATGGTTTAGAAAGTAGACATTCTTTTTAAATAATTCAATTACTCCTACTGCTGTGCAGTTTGCCTTAAACTCCCTGTTTCTATGCCCATAAGCGTGCTCAGGGCAAGAGAAAAATTCTAATTAGTTGGACAGTTTTGCTCTTTAATTATAGAAGATCGATGGCCAGAATGACATTTTCAAGCAATGAGAAGAGGCTTATTAAAGAAAGATAACAAAAAAAAACCCCCACAAAAGCCTAAAATCTTCATGTATTCCTTGCTCTGATACAATGCAACCCATTATGATAGTGCTGAAGCAGGTTTAAAGCCTGGGGAGTGGGCAGGAAACCAGGGAACGTGGCATATTGGAGAGAGTGAGAAGCACAGCCACTGTCAATACTGATTTTTCTAATCTCTGAGCTCAGTGTTTATCCTAAGAACTGTTTTCAGTTTGCTTAACGTCCTTGCAGGTTTGGCTAGATCTTTAAAAAAGAGGATGTAGAAATCAGTGGAAACAGGATGGTGACTGACATATTTTACATGTCAGCCCTGCTCTCCAGTTTCTCATGCAAAGGTGTTTGCATTTCCCAGGAAGATGCCCTGCTGATTGACACTCTCCATCTAACTAGCTGTTGGCCATCCTTACCTTTTTCTTCCTCCTCCCTCTCTAATTGAACTCCCAGTGGCCTGCCATTGTCCATTCTGCTCCACCAGTCTCTGCAGTGCCCTGCCTACTGGGAATTCCTCATACTGAGTCCGTTCCAGATTCTTTGCTCTTCCTCACGGCCTGTTTCTTGGGACAACAGCGAGCTCTAAGAATTGGTTTGTTCCTTTATGAACACAGGTGTAGGCAGTGCTCCCAACCACAGCTCAGCACTTAGAAGCGTCACGGTCAGCTTCCTGCTTCTTAAACTGAAGATGGCACTGGAGAGGGAATCTTGTCCTATGAAATGATGAATTATCATCTTCAGCATGAGTCAGCTCAACTGGAAATGCTTGCTCTGGATTTCAACTTGCAGCAGTAGCTCCCCATGGGTTAACTGTGTGCTGCTGTGAGTGTGGCAGCAGCTCCTGGATCTCTGAAAGGTTCCTCAGGCAGAAGAAGCATCGTGCACTCACACGGGAGTGTGATGTGGAAGCTTCCAAGCCGCAGCAGCCTTGGCAGCAGCCCTGACACCACTTTTCATGCCAATGTAAGCACTGGTTATTAGAAAAGGAGCAAGGTGCATGGAACATCTCTGAAAAGATGATACAAATGCAAAAATAACTGAAGTCACCACAGAAATCCGAACATATTCTGCCACAAAACGTGTTCATGTAAGGAAACAAATATTCCACTTGCTGAATCAACACAGCTGAATATTGCTAGACTCTATCAGTTTTGGGGAGCCTTTAGGACTCAAGCTTCTAATAACCAAGAGGAGGAATTTAGTGATTTGGACTGAGTATCACAGGAATGAAAAGAAACCATTAAAACAGAAAATACTTCAGGCTCACCCACTGCATGTGTTTTGTGCAGTGAAGCAGAGTCTTAATTTTAACTCCATAAGTTATGTTTCAGTGCAGTATTAAAATATCCTTTAGTATTCAAATATGCAGCAAGGAAAATATTAGAAAATCAAACACAGAAGGGTAGACAGTCAATAAGAGGGTCACGTTCTGATAGATAATGAGCATTATGCACATAGAACTGAAGGCTGCATTGCAACACATAGTCACAACTTGGCAACACCATTAAAGCGACTGTACAGCCCTGGAATTACTGCTTCCAGGAGTTCAATAGTTTCTTATTGTGTACCATTCTGTACAGGTTGATGAGAACCAGATCTCTAAGGGGGTCCAGAGGCTTGTTGCATTCAGCCTAGCTGCTGTGAGCATCGTGCTGCTGCAACCACTGCCAGCGTGGCCCTGAGAGGCATGTGCCTACCTGCAGGCTCTGGCCAGGGTGATGTTAATTACATCTGCTACATTACTCTCTGCTGTCCCTTGGGGTTTTGCTTACAATCGCATTTTGCCTGGTGTTTCTTAAATTATAATCTCTGTCTCTAAATCAAAGACTGTCATCAGTTCAGGGAGAGTCCCTGTAACTTCCCTTCCCCCACAGATGGATCCTTTTGTCATCTAGAAACTTCTCCTCTCAGACCTTGCACACTATCCTCCTAGTCACTTGTTGACTTTGTCATCTATACCCGGGGACTGTGCTGATCCCCAAACACAACACTTTTCTGACGTTAAGAATGGCTGGAATTGTGCCCAACTCCATGTCACGAATCCTTTACTGCTGCTTTTGCCACAGTGTATGCTACAAGCTGATTATATTAAACATAGGCAACCACCACGTGAGTAGAGACAGCAGTTCTCCAGAGGCTGCCTTCACAACCTTCAGCTGAGTGCTAAATTCCAAGAGTAAATAATAATTGACTCAAAATAATTCATGTAATAAAACTGTGCTGCAAATGGTACAGTTTCATATCTACATAAGCATCCTGTAATGGGTTGCACATTCTTCTTCCAGCACAGTGATGGATACACAGTCCCCAGATCAAAGCACCTACATTTTCTTGTTTAAAGCTTCAATTTTAAAGGAAAAGGGTTTTTTTTTTTAAGTTTCTTCTGTGTGGAACCAAGCAAAACTGGTATCATAAATAAAATTATAAATGCAGCCAAACAGATTGTCTTCTCACCCCCAACTTAGTTCAGGAGTACTGGGTATTCTCATACTAAATAGTAGGTCATGTCTTTCTGTAGTTCTGTTGCTTTTCTTCTGAGGTTTTGTTGCTTTTAAATCTAGGAGATTCTTCTTAGCAGAGACTAAGAAAAAGAATAGGGAATGGGATAAAATAAGGTGAGACAATTCATGTGAGATTCAGGATTAAGAAGGCTTGATAACTATTGCTCTCCTCTCTCCTTCCCTTCATTATCAGGTGGAGAAAAGCTAGTAAGATATGAGCAAAAGAAAAACAGAAGGAAGAGCATCATCTCTTTGCTCCTAGGGCCAAATCAGCACTCATTGGTACAAATCCTTGGGGATTGCAACTGGATCAACTTCTCTGCTGCTTACTTTAGAGTTAGCTTTTGCCAAAAACTGCCGTGCTTTTCCTGGGTCCTGCTGGAATAGGGTTCAATTGCACCAGGAGCTGGGAGGGGGCCATAGCAGGGGTAGTTTTGCACTTTTCTCCCTCTTCTCCATCCCTTTGATGAATGCCCTTTGAGCCTGATAGTTCAGCCAGTTTTCCATCCACCTCACTGTCCACTTGTCCAGAGCAAAAATAATCACTTTGGCTATAGGGACACTATGGAAGACCATGGCCTTGCTAGAGTCCAGGTGTACAATATCTGCTGTTTCCCTTCTTCACAAAGCCATTCATTTCATTGCAGAAGGCACTAAGGTTAGCCAGGCATGACAGGCCCTCACTGAATCCATGCTAGCCATTCACAGGACTCTTGTCCTTCACAGCTTTGAGATGGATTTGTTCCCTAGCTTTCCCAAGGGACTGAGGTGAGGCTGATTGGAGTCTTTTTTCCTTTTGGAGATGGTCATAGCAGTTGCTTTCTTGCAATCATTGGGAACTTCCCTGATTGCCATGACTTCTGAATGGTGATTATGATGACGTTGCCCACCTCCCACAGATGCATGCCACCTTCCCTGCATGCTCAGGCAATCTTCCTATTGCACCTTCCTATTCCACCTACTGGGAGGTGTCCCTGCCCATGGCAGGGGGATTGGAACTGGATGATCTTTAAGGTCCCTTCCAACCCTGACAATTCTATGATTCTGTGATTCTGTATTGCTTCTGGGCAGCCTGCCCCTGTTTCCACCTTCTCTGCACTTCCATGTTGCATACGAGTTTGGCAAGGAACACTTCAAACACTTCAGTGGCTTCTTGTGGAGCCAGGATGAGTTAACCCCATACAAAAGAGATCAAATTAATCTCATAAAGCATGACACAGAAGCACTCATACATTTCTGTGAGACCTGAATTGCAACTCTTGGCTTAGTTGTCTTTTTGCAAAAAGATTGTATACTGATTTTGTGTGTCGTATGAGTTTATGTATTGTATCTAGGCCTTGGGTCACAGTGTTAAGCTACTTTTAGGGAGTATGACTTCCTTTAAGAAATTCTTTCATCTTTCTCTGCTTTGTTTCAGGGTCCCTGAAGCAGCCTCACTCGGTCGATGCATGACAAGTGTGATAATGATCTTCATATAGCTTCTGGAGACCCAGAAGAAGAAGGGCCAGAGACAGTGCAGAAGCCACACCGTGAGGAACAGGAGGCAACAGCTGGAAGAGTGGGACTCCTGCTTAAAACCTGAGACACAGCATGTTGTGCTTTGCAGTTGAAGGCTACTGCTGTAACATTGAACTTACACTGCAGTGCTCAAGAATTGGAGCCACTGCTGTAGCAGTAGGTTGCAGGTATTTGGAGAGAGATGATATCCACATGGAAGGGATGCTGAAAGGCTTAAAAAGAAGTCCCAGAAGCAGACTGTGGCAGATGGAGGACTAGATCTAGATCTTTATTTAGGAAATTAATGTAAAATCTAGAATTATTCATGTGGAAGAGTTGAGCAGACCATAGCACACCAAAACAAGGGCACTCCTTTGGCAGCTTAAAACATACCCAAAATGTAGGACATTTGGCATCTATGTGACTGCATTGCAGTTTAAAGAATTTATCAGAGTTTCCTATGAGAAGCTAAGGAACTTGGACTGAGAAGCAAGCACAGGAAAGAAAGGCAAAAGGAAAGGTGGAAAAACCAACTCCCATTGTAGAGCCTCTGTGCAGTATTGTTCCTTGTTGACAGGCATGAACCTCCAGCTGTATGCCAAGGTAAGTCACAAGGATGTCAACTCAGTTTTTCCACTGCCCTTTGCAAGCAGACTGTGTATGGAGGTAGAGCTTCCTCACAGAAATGTCACTCATTTTTACAGAGGAAGAGAAAGCCTCATGAGCTCATGAAGCACCCATGAGTTTATGGAGACTCATGAGACTAAATCAGTGTTCCCATTCAGATCCTGGTTTGAGTTCCTTTCGGCTGGCTAGAGCTGGTGTCTGTCTTTAGTGCTTTCCCAGCACTTCCTGGTTATGTAAACGCCATGTGTTGTGCTTTAATCTCAGCTGGGAGCCAAGCACCACACAGCCTCTCACCCACTGCTCCTCAGCACACCCCTCCACTCCCCCACGGTGGGATGGGAAGGAGAATCTTAAGACAAAGGTGAAACCCAGTGAGTTGAGGTAAGGACAGTGGTGTTCCCCAGGGCTCAGTACCAGTGCCTGTTCTCTTTAATACCTTTATCAGTGATCTGGACGAGGGGGTTGAGGGCACCCTCAGGAAGTCTGCAGACGACATCAGGTTAGGCAGGTCTGTTGGCCTGCTTGAAGTTAGGGAGGATCTACAAAGACATCTGGACTGGCTGGATCGATGAGCTGAGACCAGTGGTCTGTGGTTCAGCAAGGCCAAGTGCTGAGTCCTGCACTTGGGACACAACAATCTTGTGCAGTGCTCCAGGCTTGGGGAGGAGTGGCTGGAAAGCTGCCCAGCAGCAAGGGCCCTGGGGGTGCTGGTGGACAGCCAGCTGAACATGAGCCAGCAGTGTGCCCAGGTGGCCAAGAAGGCCAGTAGCATCCTGGGCTGCATCAGGCAGAGTGTGGCCAGCAGGGCTAGAGAAGTGATCGTGCCCCTGGACTCGGCACTGGTGAGGCTGCACCTTGAGTACTGGGTTCAGGTTTGGGCACCTCACTGAAGGACAGTGAGGTGCTGCAGTGGGTCCAGAGAAGGGCCACACAGCTAGTGAGGGGTCTAGAGCACAGGTCTTAGGAGAAGTGGCTGAGGGAACTGTGATCATTTAGCCTGGAGAAAAGGAGGTTCAGGGGAGATGTTATAGCTCCCTACAACTACCTGGAAAGACACTGTAGTGAGTTGGGGGTTTGGTTTATTCTCCCATCTAAAAAGCAATAGTTTAAAAGAAAATGGCCTCAAGCTGTGCCAGGGGAGGCTTAAGTTGGATATTAGGTAAAATTTATTTACAGAAGGGGTTGTGAGGCACTGAAACAGGCTGCCTGGGGAATTGGCAGAGTCCCCATCCCTGGAGGTTTGTAAAAGCCATACGTATGTGGTGCTGAGGGACATGGTTTAGTGCTGACTTGGTAGTGCTAGGTTGACAATTGGACTTGATGATCTTAAAGGTCTTTTCCAACCAAAATGATTCCATGATTCTGGGGTTATATTATGCATACATAACTGGGCAGCCCTGTAATGCAGTACTGCTAATACTGTAAGGAGTTTACAAGGCCTCAAGACTGAGGCTTGCCAGGTCTCCCTTGCGGAAAGGCTTCTTGGCCTGCCTGCAGGTTTGTTTTACTTGCTTTAGCCCTGGCATCAATTTTTCTCATTGACCAGGTGTCTGTGGCTGATTTGTTTTACTTTTGTTTTTCTTTGTGCGCTCTAGCCCTAGTTTTGTATAGATAGCAGTAACAAGCAGTCTATGCAGAATGAGATATTTATGACTCTGCAGTGAAATTCCCTCACTCGGTTTCCTTTTTTTCCAGGTGATTGTTTCATAATGCATGTATCCTTGGGATACTTCGTTAGCAGCAACATCTGCTGTTGAGGCTCTTGTTTTTCTGAAAATGAAATTTCTATCATAAGTATGCTGAGGTGGAAGGGATTTTTTTATTGTGGAAATAAGCAAATTTTAATTATAATCATATATTCTGGCTATAATCCTGAAACAAGGGACCCAATTCATAATCCTAGATGTTCATACGGAGGCTCTATAAAATTCCTTAGCCCTGAGAATGTTTAAAAGAAAGCATAGTTTTCCATTAAATTAATACAGATGATACTCACAGGCTGGAATGAAGTGGATACTTATTCCCCAGGCTTGTACCACTTCCATCTCCACGGTGCAATTTGATAACTGCATTTGAAAAACAAAAGCAGATGATGCATGTGATCAGCACGGGAGCAAATCAAGGTTCAGCTATAGGCACTTCATTCTATTTCCTGGTCAGGAGTGTTTCAAAGGCAGCGTGTGTGAAAGTGTGTTCTGTTCTGAGCTCTTGTCTGAATTGCACCATCAATGAAATAGCAATTACTGCCCTGTGATCACCGCACTTCCCAAGGTTCGTTCACACGGTCGAGACAAAAGCTCTGTCCCTCCAGCTCCACTGGTGCTTCGTAAGGCTCATTTCAGCAGATCCATTCCACTGGGCCCAAGGTGGCTGCATGCAGACACACAGGCAAACTCTTAAGCACAGTGGTGATAGGATCACAGACTCATCAATATCAAAGGGGACATCAAAGGTATAAGGTCTAAGCCCATGCAGTGCTTTGGCATGGCACCTCCTGCTTGAGGACTGAATGTGCTTCTGCAGACCCCCCCTTTATTTGGACTGTTAAATTACATGTTTAGTTTACCATGAAACAAAACTGACATGGTCAGAAAGCACTTAAATTAATGCAGATTACATGGAGCACTGTCTGCTAGGTCACAGGCAACACCACCCTACAGGCTGGGGTAGTGTGCCTTGCCACACCAAGGGTTCTGGTTTATTTTTCCCCAACAGAAATTACTTCTTGGCTGGGCACTCTTTGTTTTCATGCTGAAGTGGTCAGCACAAAGAAGCTTAGTGGTATCTCTGAGGCAGAGGAATAGGTGAGTAACCCAGTCCAGGCCGTGGAAACAGAGGGTTAAATACTGTGTGTCAGTGGTTCGGGTTTAAATCTGGCAGAGACCAGTGCTCAAAGAAGCAGTCACACAGTCATCGTGTCCTGCAGCTCCTTCTTTGTGTTCCCCCATGCCAGGGCTGGTGTTCATGCAGCCAGACAGCAGACTTCTCCAGGAAACCACTGCTCATCCTGAATGAGCTTCCCCTCACACCCCTCAGCCCTTAGTTTTCACCTGACACCATTTTAAGCAGTTCATAGTGAGGCCCCGTGAACATTACCTCCAGCATACAGACAGGAGCAGGAATGACCTTTTCAGCAGCATCACAAACATAGGCCAGATTAAACTGACTGTGGAATTTAAGTCAAGACTTCAGAGACTTCTCAATTATTTGTAATGGCTTAATAAATATGTAATCCTCAGTGAAAAAAAAAAGACTATAGCTGGGCCTGTTGTAGAGTATTAAGTAGAACTTTGCCAACTAAAATTCCTATTTATACGTTTTGAAAATCAAGTTTTCTATTATTGTCAAAAAGAGAATGACATTGAATTTCCAAAAAAGCCACCCCTGGTTATGGAGCCTGCTGCCAGAGGATTTACAGAGCATTCCTTTTCTGGGCTTTTACCACTGGAGCAATACAGAGCATAGGCATGTTCTGGTACTGCCCATGTTACTGGCTTTCTTTTTCTACATCCTTCTGACTCCTTGTGCTGTATATATTGCAGGGTATTTGTAAAGTAACCAAAACAAACCCTACCAATATTGTATTAGGACAATAAACAAGAACCTGACAAATAAAGACACAACTCAGCAGTTAGATCCAAGCCAACCTAGTGAGCCATACTGAACTGAAAGAGACAATACAAAGGGGATGCAGTCAATACAAGGAAAGAATCATAGCAAACCCATTTAATCCTACTCTTCCTTTTGTACAGCACCAAGAGAGTCCAGTCATAAACATCCAGCCATCAGACTACAAACACTGCTACACAGTTTGCTAAGCAGGAACTTCTCTGGACCCGATCCGGTTAGGTCCTTCTTTTGAATTTGCAGGAAGTCCTGCAGAGGCCTGTGGCCAGGGCAATGCTTCCCCATCCACAGCCAGGATCCAGAGCTAATCTGGGGGTTACTTTAAACCAAGGCAGATTATATGCATAATAAAATAAAGAGCAAATATCCAACCACTCTACTAAGAATAACTACACACTACGGGTCAGGAGGACGCTCCCTGCTACCTCCAGTACCAGCTCCAGGGTAGCAGAGGTACAGTGAGCCCTTGGGAAAAAGCTCCTCATCAGACTCACCCCGAACACATCAGGGTACCAAAGCCCTCAGACCACCCCAGGGGAAAATGCATCCTTTTCCAAAACATCCAAACAACTATATCAAGACACAAATAGTTACCGGCAGTCGGAGACAAGACGAAGGAAAACCCACCACCACCACCAAAAGTGCAAATGCTTAGTGATTAGAGAGAAAAGAAAGCACAGGCTCGGTTATCCACCACTAGATTGCAAGAATACATAAAGGCTCCCTGGGGGCTGCTGCTATAGGCTCTTCCAGGTTTAAAGACCTCAAAAATGTACCTAAAATGCGAGGTGGAGAAGAAAGAGTCAGTGGTAATCTGTCAAGGGAAGGAGAGTGCTTTTTTTCTAAGCCCTGCAATAGGTGGCTGTGGAGAGAGTTTGGTACATGTAACCGTACCTGCAACACCAGATTTCTGCATATAATTTAAAATAATACTTCATTAGATAGTTTGGATCCAGGTTTCTGTACCGCACACTTGCGGCTCACGTGAGTGCATCTGGACTAACTTTAGCCTTGGCTACCTGTGCTTTTGCAGAGAACAGAGAGGAGTGTGTATTACTCACCCGAGAGTCTACTGAGGGTTCTCAAAGGTATTTCATACCGCGTCTGCAGTCCTACCGTGGCTGAACAGCTGCCATCACCTACGCTGCCCTGAGAGAAGGGGGTCTGTCACTGCCCACTGTAAAGCATCGCCCATATTGGCTGTGCCTGCTCGAGTGCCCAAGGGAAGCGTGGCACCAGGGCTTTGCTTGTAGCCACAGTTAGGAAAATTCAGATCTGTAACACAGTCAATCGAGATCTTTTTTCTTTTCCTGGAGGAATGTGTAGTTACTGTTCTCAGTAATCTAACTCAATTGAGCTCAGGCAGTGCATTCACATTTTTACAAGCTGTATCTCTGTAAAATTCAGGCTTATATATAAAAAAAAATCAGATTACCCAAATAATACAAGCAGCCAGGTTTAGAACTTGGAATTGGTATTCAGGGAGTATACTAATAAATTCCTGAAACTTGCAAGGAACTTTAGCCCTCGTTCCTACAGCATTTTTGTTTGCAGATACAGATCGTACACAAAATGTCGTGTTGGGGTTATTCAGCCTGGGAAAGAGAAGGTGCTGGGGAGACCTCGTAGTGGTCTTTCAGTACTTAAAGGGGCCCTGTAAGAAAGATGGGCTTGATCTTTTTAGCAGAGCCTGTTGTGCCAGGACAGGGAGTAGTGGTTTTGAACTAAGAGAGGGTAGATTTAGACTGGATATAAGGAAGAATACAGTGAGGGTGGTGAAACAGTGGGACAGGTTGCCCAGGGAGGTGGTGGATGTCCTATTCCTGTAAACATTTAAGGTCATGTTGGACGGGGCTCTGAGCAACCTGATGCAGCTGCAGATGTCCCTGCTCACTGCAGGGGGGTTGGACCAGATGACCTTTAAAGGTCCTTTCCAACCCAAAGCATTCTGTGATCATACGCATGGTTTTTCTCCACAAGTTTTATGCTGAGGAACAGCAGCCTGGCTGCTGGGTGAATCTGTTCTAAAGACACTGAAAACTCCTTGCTTGCTACAGACAATAGCGTGAGGCTGTTAAAGGAATCTCTATGACAGTATGTTGCCTGCTGAACAAAAGGAAAGGAGCACTGGTTGGCATTCATGGAGCACAGGTAGCTCTAGATGGCAAAGGCGGACGGCAGGCCAAATTGTCATCTCATTTAGTGTGGACAGCTTCAGTCACGCTGGGCCACAGAGCCAGTCACTCCGGCTACCATGGAAGACTACATCTGTCCAGAGGGTAAATCTGTCTGTTATTTAATTTAACCTCAGTAGGTTACTAGTAGCCTTGTATTTCATATATTGCAAGCTAAAATTCTGGGTCGTAATAATTAACCGTAAATGGAGAAGCTGTTGGCTGTGAAAATATAGCTATTTTTAAAAATGTTCGTCAGGGGGTTGTCTGGGAGTGAGAAATTGCATGGGTGGCCTAATAGAAGTCAAGACATTATTTCACAGCATGGTCCTAAACACCAATAAAAGAGTTCCTCTTCATGTCTGATGCTCAGTGGTATATGAAAAGACAACGTAAACAACTTGCTGTCAGGGATGTGTGATGAGCTGCAATAGCATGAGTATTAGTAGATACACAGGGCATCCATTTCTTTCCTTTGGAGTGCTACCCATCCCAATCACTTTCAGATAATGTAGGTCTGTATTTAAAATGTTCAAGGGTTTGGTTTTGTTTTCCTAAACTGCTAACTTCATAAGAGGCAAACCATTTGCATTTTAAAGAGCAAGCTCTAATAGGTGGAGTTTCTGTTTAAATATTTGCATGCACTTTAGTGAGTCTGTTCTAAAGGTTTTTTTCAAGTGTTAGAAAAACCACCATGCACTGAAATAATCTGAAGCTTTGGCAAGCTAGAAGGCCCGTCAGTTTTTAAGAGCTCTCCATGGAATGGAGGTGCTGCAGCCTTTACACCACTTAGTCAATGTAACAAGACTATTATTTTTACTTCCTATCCTTTAGTGGTTAAAAACAGTGATGCTTATTATTTAGGGGGCTGAGCATATTATTCTCTATTCCCCAGCTTAGGAAAGCATTCTTCACTCTTTGCATGTCACCCTGTCTGTCTGTCTCACTATTTCAGTGGCACACAACCGACCAGAGAAGCACCAAACGTCATAAACGCTGCAGTGTGAAATAGCACAGTGACTGCAGCTGCATTGGGAATCCTCTTTGGTCCGAGGAACGGCACTGAGAATGTGCTCTTGTGACAGTTCAGGATGCATTTTGATCCCACGAGAGAGAAACATATTTGTAAATGGACTATTAGAAAGTTTGCAAAAAAAGGAAAAGCACCTATCGAGTAAGGCAAATGAAAACACTCCTGTTGATTTAATGAAAATTGAAGTGGACTCTACTCGTTATCAATTGGTAGTAGATACTTGTTTGCATCAAATACTGCTGCAAACCACAAGTACTCTAATTTGGATCTCTGTAGGACTGTTTATGCTGTGCAGTAACCTACTCTACAGGAATCAAGGCTTCAGAACCATCTTGATCATTTGATCAAAGGCTGTGTATACTTGGGGACATTTACAGAAGTTCTGGAACAGAGAATTTTTCATATTATTGTGAGCCTGGTGACTGAAATTTGGAACTTTTCTCCTTAGAACTTTGCAAACACTAATTACTGAAATGCCTTTTTATCCTCCCTCAAAGAAGCAGACAGGAACTCTTTGTTTCATAGGAAGTGAAAACAGAGCAGAAGAGGGCTGTAGTTTTTTACTTATATCATGTGATTAAATGTATGCTGTTCCTAACAATTTAGACAGAAAGCAAAGAGAGCTGCTGGGAACTTGGTATCTCCATTGCAGTCTGTTTGAGGTAGGGAAAATAAGCACCTACAGGCTCAGTGCATTAACCTGAAATACCCAGTTATGTTCCAGCAGCAGAGCTGGCTATGGTAAGCCACCATCCTTGTGCTCATTCTCCTTCTGTCACCAGAGGTTTCACTGGCTGCTCAGTGAAGATCTTACAGCAGTGGTGTTAATCCAGCAACGCTGAAACCAGCAGTTGTGAAAGATTTGGGTTCTTTCACTAAATGAGGGGTAATGATTATTCTGAATGCCAGAGAGAAGTCCTGAACAATCATGAGGGAACCATAAAATGCTGAAGATCTTCATAGAGTCTATGACACACTATCAGTAATCCTTCCTCATTGCACTCTGCAGTTTCTAGGCAAGTCTGTATTTTGAAGTGTACCTTGACATGGCAAGATCGTGCCATTTTCTTTTGCACAAGACCTCACAGTAGTCAAGACAGAGTTTAAATGGGTCTAATGGCTTTATACTGGAAGCTGCAAATTGTACAGATCACAAAGAGGGGGAGCACTGCTTTAATAAACAGCACGGTATTGGTGAAGGGGAATATCTGGGTGGCTGTTGTAATGGCCAGTGCTTTGAAGGGCTAACCTTTTCTAGTTAACCTGATGATTGCATTAAGGAAGTATAGTTGATTCAGTGTTTTGATAGCAATTGCTGAATGTGGTGGAGTTAAATCTTTCTCATGTCTATGCCACATCACCCATAGCTCCCAGGTACCTGGAGATAACCAAGCAGAAAGCTGATGAAGTTGAACAAGGGCAAGCATAGGGTCCTGCATCTAGGAGCAATAACCCTATGCACCAGTATCCCTGCATCCACTATTCCATTTTCTGTCTGAAAGTAAGCAGTCTGATTTGTTTGAAATAAGCAGTGTTTTCAATAGAAATTCTTTCATCAACGTTGCTTTCCATGGGCAGATTTCTAAAACAGATGTTCCTGGAAAACAACCAGAGCTATAATTAATATACAAGAAATGCCCCAGGATACTTTCTTCTGCGCTGCAAACAAGGCATTTGTGTTTTGGAAGTGTTCATGTATCTGGGATCAGAATAGAATGTGGGAATAATAGGAGAGGCTGCAGAGGTTTGGGCCAGAGAAATTTAGATACATAAGAAACCTAAAACAAAACGGGAAAAGGATTTGTAAAGTTCACTTTATGAATATTCAGAACAAAAGTTCACTTTCGTTTTATTATTTGGTAAACGATTCTATGCCATTTAATGAGATAAAATAGCAAAATTTACAATCATATCAATCAAAAGAAATGGTAAACCATTGCAAAGCATTTTGCTGAAAAGGTCCTGTGACATTTGTGCTTACCCAGGAACGACTGCAGCAGAGCAGAGACAGCACTTTCCCAGTCCAGTGACAGAGCTTTCTTCGGTACAAAAGCACAGCTGGCATTTTAAGGGAAGATTCTGAAATCCTTCAGTAATCAGTTACAGAGAAATTAACTTTATGGCTGAAATATTTCTATCCTTGGAAGTATTTCGCCAAAATATGTACAAAATTAAAAGAAAAACATTCTAAATCTCTATTCTGAAAGGCGTATTCTTGTATCAATTTAAAAGTCCAGGTAAAATGAGAATAACATCAGCAATGACTTTGCTTAGTATATTGCTAAGCTTCTGACCTCAGTTATCTTTTGAGAATGAGTTACAAAAGCAATCATATTTTCATGTATTTAATACAAACCTCAGACTATTCATACCTCTTTATAGGCACTGGAGCTTGAAAAGGAATTCTTTGCAAACCCACAGCCTCCCATAACCTCTTTGATATCACATATAAAATGGCAGGAAGAAGCAAAGATTCAGTTAGTAGGAATTCTTACATAGATTGATTTTCATCTTATCTATACACATACACCGCTCCTGCTCACACGGGATTGCAGGGTGAATGTAAATACAGGTGTATGTATATATATAGCTGTAGCTGTATCTGTATCTCTCTCTCCCCAACCCCCACCTCCCTCCTTTTTTTTCCCTTTTACAATGATGGCTATCAAATCCTGGAACGGGTTACCTGGGGAGACTGTGAAGTCTCCATCTGTGGAGACAGATAAAATCAGACTGGACCTGCTCCTGGGAAACCTACTCTAGACTGATTATTTCCAAAGACCCCTTCAATCTAAACTGCTCTGTGCTTCTCTGTGATATATGTTTAAATGGGCAGCTTGTATGAATCAACTTCCCAAATTACTCAATCTTGATCTCATAATGTCTCCTCATAAAACACTTTTCTCTATGCCGTACACCTAATAATTCTCATTGTTCTTTTCTGAGGAGTCTCTGTTTCTTCATCCTTTTCAGAATCGAAGCCGAAGAGAGTGTTCCATTGATTTCCAATGTGACACTTGAGTGCTTTATATCCCGTCCATTATCCATCTTACCAAGTTTGCTTTCTTTAATTGCTGCTGTGAAGTGCAGAGTTCTCTTCAGCTTGAGCTGTCTGCAATGATAATTACTATTTACTTTTTCTGTGAATCTTTACATGTAGCTACCTTAGAGCAATTTCCATGGAAAGATGTCTTAAGTAGCAGCTTTGCCAATTTGTAGGTTTCAAATTAGGAGGAAAAAGAAGTGAAATGATTTGCCATCAGTTGGTAGCACATCTCTAGAGCATATGCAGGTCTTTTACTTTAAACTAAATGTTTACTTTAGATTGTTACTGCTTCCATCAAAAACAGGACAAATCTTAGGAACATATGCTTAAAGGGTGGCTTCTTTTATATCATACTTTATCCTGGTGTTCTTGTCCTCAAACAGGCAGAAATCCACGGATCTCAGTTAGTTTCAGAAAGTCTAGAACTGTCTGATTTGATTGCCTACTTATGAGGCAAGGGCAGGAGAGATTCTAGTTAGCAAAACTTTGCTGTCAAGCAAAGCTGTCATTACATAACTGAAAAATGCTTCTTGATACACCAAAAGTAACATTTTTGCCCCCACTGAAAGTGCCAACAGAAGTTTAACATACTAGTTGAATGCAGTGTGACCCTACAATTAGAAAATTTCTTTGCAGTAAAATTATACAGGAGGTTATTACAGTGTAACATTCAGCTTTGAGCTCTTCCACTCTTCTGCATTTGTACGAGGACGGCTTTGTGACTGTGACAGAGGCCTCTGCCTTCTTTGCTAAGATCACTGCTCAGGGCCTGTACTGAAGACTAAGCACCTCTGGAACTATACTAGGCAGGAGATACACGTGCAAATTGATGCTAAAAAGAGTATAAGAACTTCTGAGTATAGATTGGCTCTAGTGGTGAAATCACAGAATCTTGTAATTTATTACACAGAAGCCTCGTTGCCTAATGGACTGATTCTGTTTCAGTGGCAAGTGCAAAATATCACCAGCAGCAGAAGCAACCCCTCCTACAAGACAGAATTCCACTGTAAATCCTAAGGTCTTTTCTGTGCTGGAAAAAACCAAAAACTATTTCCCAGTGATATCACTGATTACTTGTCCTGTTTTCATAACTTATCCTAGATATCTTCTACTGACCATGGTCATAGCTGTTCAGCTGACTTTTTGAAAGCTGACCTTTGGTGTCATCAATTCTTAACATTACTAAAAAGGTATCAACAGTTTTCAAGAAAATGCTTTGCTTGTCCTTGTTTTCTTCCTCAAAAGAAAAGGTAGGAGCATTTTGAGCAGTGGAAATATCAGGGTACAACTACTCCAGGAGAGAGTCAGAGCTGAGTTAATGAACTGACTAGCACAGTGCCCTCTCTAGGCTAACTGGTCATCTTCTGGTGTGAATTAAAGTCATGACATCAGTACTACTCTTTAGGAACACCAAAATTTGGCTTCATTGGTAGAGCTACTTTCAGCAGAGTTCTTAGATTAGCCACCTGATTCAGTAAGGAGTAAGAATCTTACTCTTCAAAATATTTAGAGAATTAAGGCCTAAGTCTGAACCTAGCAGATGAGTTGAAATGACTCTTACCAAGGGAGAAAAATAGTGTCTGGGATATCATGAAGTAGAATAAAACCAGCACGGTTTCTGCAGAGGAAAATCTTGTTTGATATTTTATTTTATTTTTTTTTTTAGTTCTTTGAACATATCTGTAAAGGTATAGATGGAGTAAAACTGATTCCCATAATTTCATAAAACAACTGAAGAGCCTTTGGCATTATCCAGAAGAAGATTCTCTAGAAGAAACAAGCCCAAAAGCCAACCACATCCCTGGGTAGATCAAGCAGAGCATAGCTGGCCAGTCAAGGGAGGTGACTGTCTGACTCTGCACTGCTCTGGTGCAGCCCCACCTCGAGCACCATCTGCAGTTGTGGGTGCCTCAATATTAGATGGACATCAAACTACTGGAGTGTGTCCAGAGAAGGGCAACCGAGATGGTGAAAGGTCTCAAGGGCAAGTCACTTGACTTGCTTATCTTGGAGAAGGCTGAGGGGTGACCTCGTTGCAGTCTAGACCTTCACCAAGGGGCAGTGGAAGGGGAGATGCTGATCTCCTCTCTCTGGTGACCAGCAATAGGAATGAAGCTGTGTCAGGGCGAGTTCAGATGGGACATTAGGAAAAGGCCCTTCAGTGAGAGAGCGATTGGTCACTGGAACAGGCCCTCCAGGGATGTCGTCATGGCACCAAGCCTTTAGAGCTCAGAGAGCATCTGCACAACACTCTTAGTCACATGGTTTAGTTTTAGGTAGTCCTTTAACGAGCAGGGAGGTGGATTTGATGATCCTTACGGGTGATATCTCCCAAATTGAGATATTCTATGATTCTATGAAACAAAATAACCTTGAGTGGCAACATTATCATGAAGAAAAGGCCAAAGAGCACAATTATATGATCAGTTAAAAATAAAAACCAAATCAAACCAACCAACTGAACTCAGCAAGCACTTTACCACACTCACACTTTTACTCCTTGATGTCTATCAATCGTTTCAAAAGAACTGTAGGACAGTAGTGATTCTACTGATTAAAGTTATCAGGTGTCATTAAGTCATTTAAACCAGAGAAGGTCACAGAGGTTGAAAGAAACTTTGGAGAGGCCTAATTCAAGTAGTTTACTCATCAACATAATAAATGTTTCATTTCACATTGAAAAGGAAAGTTCACACTTCTCTGGCATCTCTGAGGTCTCTAAATTTATGGAAGCAACTCCTCCAGCAGCTCTGGAAATTGCTGTGGATTGCTTAATATGCAGCTGTAGCTGGGAGTCTAACAAGAAGTTAGGCTACTTGAAGACTAATAGGGTAATTAACACGGGCGTATAATGACTGTTTATAATTAATGATATAACCTCATTTGGAGTGTGCAGTGCTCGTCACCTATCCCAAAAGGGACATTGCAAAACTTTTATCAGTCCATAGGATAGTGAAGGCTACGGCCAGTGGACTGGAAGTGCTTGCATAGGAAAAGAACCTCGGCAGTTGGGATCGCTCGCTGAAGAAACGGAGGAAAGAGGCATGATAAAAGTATATTATCTAAGGCAAGCATTAGAAATTAGAAAATTCTGCTCTTTTTTTTTTCTCATAATGCAAATGCAAAGGAACGTGACAATGTGAAAAAGCTGCCAATTAAAAACTGATTCAAGGGAGACTTCTATTCATTAACAGTAAAACAGTGGAGCTTACTGCCACAGGAAATTACCAATACCAAAAATACAGCAAGAGTTAAAAAAAGATCAACACATTTAACAGTTACCAACAACAGATTAGGCAAATTCTCACCATGGTTGCCAGAAACAGCAGGATGCTGGATTCATTGAACTTGGAAGTCTCTTTTGCCTTATTTTCCTAGCTCGTTCTTATCCACGGGCTGGAGTACAAGCCCCTCATCCTTACAGCACAGACCACCTTCAAATACACAGTAGGTGTAGGTACTATTACCTTTAACCAGTACTAACCAGTTGAGGAGGACATGCTCCACTTTCCTAATTGTGCACAAACTACTGCCTAAAGAGCGGAGAAACACTGGGATGTGAGAACATTTCCTTTGAGGAAGGAATGAACTAGGTCACAGTTCAGAGAACTTAGTCAAGTTCCAAAGTGTGCCCCACTGATGCCAGAAAGGCACCAAGGCTGTGTAAGACCTGGATTTTCTATGCTGAAAGTATAATTTTGCACAGTTTGCACTGTTTGCCTTACTTTCTTGTTAATTTTCAACACATGAACTACATTCTTATTAGTTTTACGTTAGCAATGTGAAGTCTTGCTCCCTAGAAAAAGGACAAGTAAGTGCACCAAGTGTAGTTACTGTACAAGTTGAGACTAACAGGTTTCCTCCAGGCTTGCACCCAAGTACAGCTGCAAGACTTGAGAAATGGATTGCAAGTGGCTTGACTGCTGGCTGGATCACAAGGCACCGAGGGCTGTGATTAGCAGTAGAAATGAAAATCTTGATTATCTTACCACTCTCTCTAGGATTATGCTTGTGCCAGCTTCAAAAGCACATCTTCCAATGCGTGGAGTCTCTTCTCCAAAGAAACATCTAAGGAAGTCTTCACTTCTGACAGACTGTATTGTTGTATACTTCACAATGGACAGACTACTTTCAATACAATAATTTTAACCCCCCCCCCAAATCAACTTGATGCAATCATGGCAAATTTTCACTTGGGGTAGTTACTGTGCACAGTGTCAGCAATTCTGAAAGAGGTTCTATGATGAAAAGTGTGGGACTTTACTGGGTTTGTCCAGTGGTAAGACTAACTGCCTTATTTGTTCTGTGGACAGAATATTATCCCTAGCAGTGACAAAACTGTATAAAGTTCATCAGCTACAACGTGGTTTTTGAAAGCTTTAGCTTGAGCTGCGTATCTGCAGAATGCCATTGCAGGCTTAACTGACTAAATAACCAGGAGTTGAATGAATGATTTTTCTAATATCATAAGACAAAACACAAAGAAACAAACAAACCGAACAGGGATTTGTACTGCACGGGAGGGATTTGACCAAAGAATGAGATGGAAGAGCTGAGGTATTTCTATTAATCAGAGAAGAATTGGATTTAACTAACTCATATAGAGCATTTGCAATTTTCAGGGAGTGACTTTCAAGTCTGTAATACACTTGACTGAATCTTCCTGGATTTTGTGCTTGAAATGTTTTACTAACAGTCCACCGAGGCGCGAAAGTACAATGAGTTCTTACTGCAGGAGGAAAGGTGCATTTCTTAGGAGGACAGCTGAACTAAAAATAGATCACTATTTCTCCCACGTGAAATATGCTATTCAATACAACGGGGCTGAATTTATTTCTAGGCACTAAGTTCCCATCAATATTCCTTCTTATCAGCTGTGGTGAGCCTTTATCACAAGTAGAGTTTATAAAAGAAACTACAAAAGCTCTGACCTCCTACTGTCAGATACACTTTAAGGAACAATTTTGTATGAGACTTAATACACAATCTGAAATAAATTACTAATCAACAAATACAACTTCCCTAGATTTGCTTTTCCCAATTTGCAACTGGCTTTGAGGACTGATTATCTTCTGAGGTGTGGCTTCTGAAGGGTGATTAGAAATCCTTTCCTTCGTTATGTTTCTATGGAATTGCTTTTCAGGCTCTTTGCCATTTTGGGGCCAACAGTATGTGTCTAAAGCATACCTGTACCAAATAATCTGCCTTTCTTTAAGTCAGGGAAAGATTTCATGGCTTGTTGACGAATGCATGTTGCTGTCATGCACATCATTTCATTATTTTCTGTTTTCAGTAAGGAAAGCAATGGAGGGGTTTATAACAAATTATAAATACTGGAAAGAGCTGCAGCTTTATGCTTTCTTTTCCATATCTGAAGTGCTGTTGTGAATGGGAAATACTTGGACCTGTTTAAGCAATAGAAGTAAGTGAGCTTATGCGTATTATTGAAGAACTAGATACTGTGCACATCACATCCTTTTCCATCTAGTCCTGCCAGCAACAGATCATGTAATTCAATTAACTGATTTTCAAAAGCAAAGTACTTTTTGCTGAGTAAAGATAATGTTTCTGTGACTTCAGGTAAGTGACACACTGGAAACTAACACAATTCTTCATTGTGTCAGAGCTCAGACAACTTGAAGGAAGCCCAGATGGAGATCAAAGCTGTTTGAGTGGCTCTATCTGTTTATCTGGGGTTTTTTTTAGAGTGTGTCTGAAGCTGGAAGCAACAGGTATGTTAAGAGGCCAATACTTTCCATTATTACCTTTCTTTTAGTTGCTTGTAACTTTATCATGCTATACCTGCTTAACTTTAGATTTGGTCTTTATCTGTTGTCCTCAGCCCCATCAAAGTTTGATCAAAACCTGTTCTGTTTTTCCTCAATTACTTAGAGGTAAGAAAAAGTGGTTCTGGCAATTTCAGGTGTATCAGTCTTTTTTTCTCAATACATCCTCAATTTTACAGTATTTGGGATAGTGGGTGTGCTTTAGTTCCTCCCTGACTTGCAGACACTGTGTGCACAACACCAAGCCATTTAAATAGTGGGGCTACATTCATCTGGATTTTCCAGCACCAAGATACAGTGGATCCATCAGGTAGAAAGACCAAAGTTTGAAACACAGCAAGTCCTGCAGTCAGTCAGAGCCTGGAGGCAACCCGACAGAAGTTCACCTAAGTTTGATGAACATTCTTGTTGGTGAATATCCAGAAGAATCTGAGTAGTGCTGTGGATTCATTGGCAATAGCTAAATCATGCCAGGATTCACACACAAGCTCTGAAGGCTTCAACTCCCTTTGTTCCTTAACAAGTAATTCCCAAACACACACAATTTCAAGCAGCAGCATTCGTCCTCTTTGTTGGAGCTTTCTGCACCAACTTCCCACTGAGATCAGAAAACGAAGACTTCATGAGAAACTGCTCTTTTTGAAGGCCATCAGAAAGGGACATTTTTAAATGCCTTTTAAAGCATTTTATGACCACCATTACTGAGCAAAGCTTTGGGGTCTTGTCACTACTGTGCACTCACGGGTGCCATTCTGGGCAGATACACCGCGGCACAGGAGCACCCAGGCAGCTCTGATGGGTTGCTTGCTCCTGCTACTTGCCAGCTGAGCTGCTCCTGCATCCTGGCTGCAAAGCACTTTGAAACCCATAGATGCATTAATAGGAGCTAAATACAAAACATGTATCATAAACAAAGAGTCATCGGGAATCCATATTCACCACTCTGATATTACCAGTGGTACTCTTCTCTGTGAATGAGAAATGATACCCAAGAAATCCCTTTCAAACTGAGCAGCCTGCTTTTCCAGGCTGCCTACCTCAAAAGCAGTGTGATAACGTGCCCAGAAAAATGTTCTAGAAGCTGCCAGGTAGAGTATTAGAGAGAAGTATTAGAGACAGCATAGCAAGAGCAAGGATTGGATGAGTGGAGAACCATTCATTTTCTATTGCCAAGACACAGTTTTAACTCTGGATAATCCTTGTTCTGTCAACAGTCTCATTCCAGTTCTCCTCTTCAAGGTCTTTTGTCCCCAGCTGAAGTCACTTACCATTTGTTGCCCTTTTTCCTCTGGATTCAGCCAACAGTAAAAAAACCCTAAACTTTCAAGTATAATGACATTTGAGTTAGACTTGGAGAACACCATGTTTTTCTCTCTGATCATGTCTTAAATACCTTTCTAAAACCCAATACAGTTCTTGTCTGAACAACTCTTATGAATGAAAACAGTTCAGATTTATGTGAAACCAGTGATGTCCCAGTCCAGCTGGAGATTGCTGGTACTACAGTACATAATACAAATGAAGACATTAATAAGAATAATAAAATAGTAGCATCATCATATTTTACAATATTTATTTTGAAGAATAAAGAAGAATACAAAGCAGTAGAGAAATTCCATAGAAAAATCTTGCACAGAAAGAACTCATACAGCAAACCCCATATGTCATCATGTCATTACATAGGTCTATTGCAAAGGAGCTTCATTAATTTACCCCCATCAAGAACCAGACCAGTGCATCCTTTCTTTCAACTTGGTTTCAGCTCACAACCCCAAGTTTCAGATTACATATCTAATTCTTTCACTGAATTTAAAGTTCCTTTTGCACCTGTTATGAGTAACTCCTGCAAGATGCATTTCATCTATTACTTTAGTTGACGTTAAAATAAAATAAACATTGCTTTTTCTGAGTATTCATAACATTTTTTTCCCTAGCTGACACTTTCTAAGGTTTGTATGCACAGATGCCAGATGCAGTGAAAATAAAAAATGATTCACAAAGTTTTGGGCTTTGCTTATTTTGACTTGGATTGAAAAAGCCCTGTCACATTGTATGATTTTCATTTCAGCAGAAGGTGTGGCTGTCTCTTGTCTGGGTGTTGCTCTGACGCCTGTGGAAACGTACTGGTTCAGAACAAAAACTTCCTCAGAACACAGATACTAAAAAAACCCTAAATCTGTCTCAATATTTCAAGATGACAAACAGCTAAGGAGAAGTAAATAAATAAATCACATTCAAATTTGCAGACCGCCAGCAATACCAAGAACAAAACCATCTATGCAACCAAGTCAGTTAACAGATTTGCATAAAGCAAGGGATTAAATGCCTTCTGCCCAGGTTTGTGGTGATGGTGATTCAGCTGAGTCACAGCCACCTCGTGATGCGGTGGCCTTTAAGTGGCCTACTTCAGATGAAATTGGAGCTCTAGTGACTTGTGTTTGTCTCTGTTTATGCAAAAGTTCTATAGGATATACATGCAGAAGGCATACTATGCACATCACAAGCCATCATCTCTGTTTGGAAACCCACTATGACTGTTTCTCCACTACTTTCATATTTAGATCAATGAGAACGTATTTATGTCCTTATAATAAAAACTTCACTCATCAGCAGCACTTTTCTCGTTCTAATGTTATTTTTTAGAACTCAGTAACTGCTGAAAGGGAGAAATTACTGCCATTTTTAGTCATCACATAGTCTGACTGACAGCAGCCCTTAGGGCTTAAATCTACATTCAGGTACGCTGCTGTCGCCGAGAGCAGGACTTGACCTTTTCAAAGCATAAGTGCATGGTTTTCCTGGTTTGGTCTCAGTTCAGCACTGGAGGAGAGGGACAGGAGCGCACCGACAACTTGACAAGTGTCTGGTATCATTTTGGGTGTGCAGAGAAGGTATCCAGATTGGAGAACAATCCAATTAGGATGCCATTTGGATTATCAATGACTAGACTGTGTGCAGTAATCCCATGCCCATGACTTCGTATGAAAGTCTGTTAGCATTAGGACAGCTTCAAGCACAGGTTTCTACACAGCACAGTCACGTAGCCATGCATGTGGCTAGCACACGCGTTAAAGAAAACATCAAGGCTGAGGTTTATCACAGGATGAATCCAGCAGGTCTACAGATCATAGCTGGATTCAAGCAATGTGAGGATGTATGGAACAGAGCAAACACAACTGATCTATCTCACCTACTTCTGTACTGGTGGATTGTTAAATAATTAATAAGCAGTCAACATCCTTGGTTGGTTGGTTGGATTTTTGTTGTTTTGGGTTTTTTTCTTGGTTTTCACTTTTAATTACGTTGGAACTTTTGACCACTTCTTGGATATATAAGAGCTTTTCTGAGGTTAATCAGTTTTGATGAGGACCAGATAATAAACCAGAAAAGGGTAATTTCCTTCTCTTAACCTGGAGAAAATCCCATTCAGCTGTGATGTTTCTAAACTGAGAAGAATCCAGATCACTCCTTTAGTTTCCCGGTTTGATTTTCCCCTTTCGTTATCTGTGCTGTAGAATGTGTATTGTCATCTTCCTCCTGGTTAGTACACATTACACTGGAACAGCAGTACTTTGACATAAATCTCCCCTTCTGTCAGCCTCTGAGAGAGTGGGTCATGTTTTTATAAATCAATACTGCAAACTGATCATCACTATATCATTTAACACTCTAACTCAGATTCTGATGACAGGTCAGATAAGACTTTAAGTAAAAGAGATGTCTGCTTTTACTGTGACAACACCTCAGAGAATCTCTGCACACTTTTGGATGTCTAGTCCTGGAACTACTCTAAATTATAGGAAAGTATTTTAGAAATCAGCAGCAGAATTTAGGTTGATTGAAAGATTGGAGGAACCTTAGAGGCACGTTTGTGCTTTGGATATGTCTGAAAGGGAGAAGTCCAGTTGTTCAGTAGGCATCCAGAAGTGCTTTACTGAAAGCCTTCATTAGTACTTGGGCCACAAATACTCATATTTTTTCCGCCTTTCTCTCTCAGAGACCATTATTATTTCACATTGTCAGTTTACATTTGGACTAGGCTTCGTATGTGCTAAACTGAACCTACTTTACTAAAGCTGTTCCATATTACTCATTTTCTAAGTGACAACAGCCTCGACCCCAGACTGGGGTTTTGACATCTGTAAAAGTACTTGTGGTCCTCAAGTATAAAGTAGCTATGTTGCACATTCTGTCTACGGGAGGCATTAATAAAGTTGGCACACATATAATCACCACACAATTTTTTACAGGCCTGCTTTGCATGGTAGGAAATTCTCTGGAAGAACACACTTGACAGCCAAACCTTAAATGAAATTCTGTCCTTGTGGAGTGAAGTGCAATCAGATTTAAACTCCCATTACTTTCCTTCTCCATTCTTTTGCAGTCGCTATAACCACACAGCTCTGTTTGTGCTCCGTTTCCTCCGCCTCTGTGGGGAAGGCATCACAGTGGGACTATTTCACTGGAAAGAGTTTAAAAATGCATTAACATCTCAGGTCTTGAGATATATTGGATCCAGAGTTTTCCAGTTAACCCGTGGGTCATGCAAAAAGCCTACAATTTGGGTCCTCTGAGAAATGCATTATTCAAGTTGCATACCCCTTCCAGAAATGCTGCAAGGCTTAATTAATTAGTGATTATAAACTGCTCAGGGTCTTGAGATGAAGAGTACTGTATAATTCCTTGGATTTACTAATATGTTTATTGATAATAACTGTGTTTTCCCTCTCTCTTACGGGAAAGAAAACAAAACAATGCTTCCAAACTTGAATTTCTGACTATGAAGATGGGGGATTTCTTTTCTCCTTTTTCACTTCCTTCTATCTACCTTTAAATTTAAAAACCTGTTTTTCTTTACTAAGGGCATGTGAAGGATTTGCTGACTGATAGCTCACACACAGTAGCTGTTCTTTAATCATCTGAGCTCTCTACCTGCTGCGGAAGTGGCTGTCCCAGAGTAGGCTGTCAGGAGTGCGGCTGGTGTCGGACCTGCCACCAGAGCAGCCTTGGTGGTTGGAAATGCAGAGGGACATGTCTCCATCACAAGCCTGTAAATTATGACTGCACTCCAGCAACTCAGCTGAGCTGAGTTCAGGGCTGCATCCGCATGAGAAGCAAATGAGTTGGAAGCTGTTTTATATAACCTGGAGATAACTTACAGCTAAGGAAAGTTAAATTCTTTTCATCACTGTGGTGGGTTGACCCTGGCTGGATGCCAGCTGCCCACCAAAGCTGCCCTGGCACTCCCCCTCCTCAGCTGGACGGGGGAGAGAAAATCCAGTGAAAGGTTCAGGAGTTAAGGACAGGGAGAGATCACTCAGCCGTTACCGTCATGGCAAAGAGCTGCGACTCAGGGAAATGAGTTTAATGTAATCAGAGTAGGATAATGAGAAATAAACCCAAATCTTAAAATACTTTTCTTACATTCCTCCCTGGGCACAACTTTACTCCCAGTTTCTCTGCCTCCTCCAAACCTACTCTGGTGTAGGCTCCTCTCTCCATGGGTCCACAGGCCTTACCAGGAGCCCCCTCCAGCATGGACTTCCCATGGGATCACAGCCTCATTCAGGCATCCATCTGCTGGAGGTGGGGTCCTCCATGGGCTGCAGGTAGATGTCTGCTCCACCATTAAACTCCGTGGGCTTCAGGGGGACAGCCTGCCTGACCATGGGCTTCACCATGGGCTTCACCATGGGCTGCAGGGGGTTCTCTGCTCTGCCACTGGAGCACCTCCTCCCCATCCTTCCTCACTGACCTTCGTGTCTCCAGAGTTGTTTCTCTCACGCATTTTCACTCCTCTCTCTCCAGTTGCAATTGCTGTTGTCCAGTAACTTTTTCCCCTTTTGCTACCACCGTTGCTGGTGGGCTTGGGCTTGGCCAGTAGTGGGTCTGTCTTGGAGCCAGCTGGCATTGGCTCTGTGAGACACAGGGCAAGCTTCTAGCAGATTCTCACGGAAGCCAACCCTGTAGCGCTCTGCTACCAAAACCTTGCCATGCAAACCCAACAACCTCACAAGAGGAATGAAAGACGCAGAATGTTTTTAGTTCAATTTGTTTAAAAAAACCTCAAACAACACTTTAAAGGAAAAGGAGTTTCACAGTTAAAGCCATCAACTTAATTAAAATTAATCTGATAGCTTTTTTATAGTTTTTGTCCATCTGAAATTCAAGATTGTATTCCCTGACTATCAGCCAATCCTCCCCATATTAAAAAACCCAAAGAATAATAATTGCTGTGATACATAATAAAGGGATTCCTTCCCTGAAAGCAGGTGTCCCTGTTTGTTTGCTTGTGCTGAACAATACACTGCTGCTTTGTGACTTACTGGCTTCTTCCTGTGGTCCAAACTGACTTGAGAAAACAATGAAAGGGATCATATTTTGAAGTACCTTTTCTGCCTATAAATGGACCTTAACATTCTTTATAAGATGTTTAATTTTAGTTGTATGAAGTGAAAGATGACATTAAAAGTGCATTTTTTTTTCCCTCATAGATTTATGCACGAAATAGCTACCTTGTCTGCTTGTTTGGGGGTACTGTGGACAGGAACATTTATATCGTTTCAAAGTGAATGGTCAAAGTAGTGAAAAAAATCCACTGAGGACTATTAAATGTAAAGATATCACCTTTGGCTCATATACAAGCTGAACATTGTTGGAGACTGGGAGACTCTCAGCATGTAGTTTACCTAATCTTATACTCTTCCCTAAGTGTCTGATCTTGGAATGCTGTCAGAGACAGACTGCTGGGAGACAAGGATCTTCTACTGGACTGGATATAGCTGTTCTTCTGGCCTTACAGTTCATCCAGGCAGGGTCCCTATGGGTACTTCCCTTGCTCCATCAGAGAAAAGCAGTATTTAGAAGACCTATTTCAGCAAATTTTTCTACACGACATTTAAGCTTCCTGAACTGCCTGTCCCTAGCTTAACCTAAACACAATTATTCCTAAAATGACATCTCACTACTTTATTTGCTTAAGGAAAATAGGAGGTCAGCTTACACTGCTGGGCTCCACCTTGCCTAATGCTGTGCAAGCATGGCTTGTGAAGTCCTGCCCCATAGCTAGAGGTGGATGTGAGAGAACAATATTTCATTGTTAGTTCCCAGAGAAGATACACTCGAAGTGTGGAGGAAGGAAATTTAAAATCAATGTGCCATTTAATTACTTTTATTTCCTCAAATGACTGACCAACCAAAAATTCATTTTGTTTAAGATGTGGGTTTTGGTGAATCATATCCCTAAACAAAAAGAAAGAAAATCAGAGGCCTTCAATTCCCTCTCCCTCTGCCTTTGTATTGCTCTGGCACTACTAATTCCTGTAGCATCCGAATTGTCACAGCGACTGTATGAAATGTAACTTTTAAAACCCCTTAAACAGTTGTAAATCAAAGCTGTCTCATAATTTACAGTACATTTACTTTTTAAAAATCATATTTTTATAGCTTCTTTCAACCCAAATGATCTCACAGAATTTTACAAACTGAATTCCCTTCCATCAGCAGTGAGATTCAGCCATCTCGGAGAGCTTAAGAACCTCACAGAACAACAGCTCCAGCTCTCACAGGGCCAAACCAACACTCTGGCTAAGACTGCTGAGGAAAATTCCCCCATGAAAGCAAATGTCACATCATTTTCATCTGCTGAGAATGTGGCTTTTTTCAGTATCTTGGCTCCACGAGTCTCTTGGCTCCATGAATATCTTTTCTTTCCATACATCATAAGACCAGATCATATCATATCATATCATATCATATCATATCATATCATATCATATCATATCATATCATCAGTGTTATCTGTCTAAAGCAGATAAAGTGATGAACAGAATCTCCTTCCATGCAAGTGAATTTACCAACCCGTGTTGCGGCCTAGTGACAAAGGAGAGTTTTGGAGAGATGCTCTATCAAGGCACATTCCTTCCAACCCCTTACTCTTCGGCTCTTGCGACATGCACAGAATGAAGAGATTTCCTCATTTTTCATTCTCTGAACTCAGGAGAAAGGTCCTCCTCAGCCTGCGTGCCAGTGGGAGAATACCCCAGTCGTGTGCATCTCCTGCTGCTTCCTCCCACTGGATCTTCCTCAGCTGCCCTGTCTGAGGGCCTGCCCTGTGCACACGTAGGAGCTGAAATCCATGTCTCGTCCCCGTTGCTTCTCTCCTCTTTGGAGTAAATGGACTCAAATGGGACAATGCACAGACCAAAACTAGCCCTTTTTATAACGTGAAATAAATGCTATAATTATAGACAGACCAAACAATTACAGTGCTTATACTAAAGAGCAGGGGTAGGCATGTGTTGGAAAAAATCCCATCTATTCCCTGTCTCTTTTCCCCGTCTTTATTTGTTGGAAGCACAAAACAACTGAAAACTGCAAAGCTCAACTCTGCTGATGAACATCTGGTGACTCAGACAGAATGAAGGCTGGGTGAAGATATGGTGGTCTGCATTCTCATGGCTCTGAGGAGGAGTGGGGGAGGCCGTGAAGGCTGCTTAGCCCGTTCTCATGCTTATCACAGTAGTTACCTGCTTCTCAACAAAGTTACCAAGGAAGTCAGAGATGTTTTGTGCCACTGCTAAGGCTGACCACCAGGAGCAATGGCTTGGCCACAGTCTCACCCCTGCATGCTGCACAATAGTAGTGAACAAGGTATAACTGTTACCCTAGTTCAGACCTAATTTGTGTGACGAGAGAGAACTCAGCACCAAGTTGCAGGGAGAGATCGATGGGTTTGTCCTGCTCGTCCTGCCCAGAAGGGATGCATTTGGGTAAGATCTGTGGCCTGGGCCCTGCCAAGTGTTTCCCCCAGCAGATGACAGTTGCGATTACCGTGGTATTTCAGAGCTCTCTGGCAATTCTGCAACCTAGCACACCTATCACTGGCAGTCTTACAGACTCTGTCCATGTTGGAAGTGAAGCAAACTGTGCTATTTGCACATCAGACTGCTGCTGCTGAATGCAACCAGACCTACAGCAGGCAGGCTGTTTGTGCAGCTGGTGGCAGACCCAAAGTCATGGCCATAACTGAGGTATCTATTTAGAGACGAGCCCAGCTGCCCTGAGCCCCTCGAATCTCTGAGGATCGGCTAGAGCACAAAGGGATTCATCTCTTACCAGATTTATCTATCACTGCATCCAACAGCACGTCAAGAAGTTCAGTCATCTCACCTTCTGATGTGAAAAAAGTGGAGTAGCTTTAAATAATGAAATGCGATTAAAAGGGAATGCAACTTGAGTTTCCCAGATCTGAATAGTCATGTGCTTCCACTTACTTAGGAGGGTTATTTGGATACCCTCAGTCAGCAGCATTGATTTATATAAGCTGTACAACAGAAGACATCATATTTGAAATTAGAGCTTTTCAATGGTTTTAAAAAAGTTCTTCCAAACGATGTTGCAAACAAAAGGCAGTGAATTTGCCTTGCTAAATCCAGCATGATTCAATGATAATGGAAGAAAAAATTGTTTGTCTATTAAAGCTGGTGTTGAAGAAGGGTATTTCATTGTCTGATATGTGCCATTCAATATTTGCTGTGCTCCTGCTTAAGACATTTCAGTCTCCCCAATAGGAGCAGAAACAAATGATCAAATTTAGAGGATCGCACCATGCACAGCAATTAGTGGAAATACAATAGACATGACAGACATTATCTTCCATGAAATACGTAACAAATGCAGTACATTTTCTTCTTGTTTTAACAATTCATCAAATATTAAAGATACCAGACTGCTGGAAAGGTGGCTGGCCCAAAACCTATGACTGAGCATCATTCCAAATGTTGTCTACAATCAGTACAACTGTAGGAATGCTTCTGAGAGGGTGTAAGATAGTGCAGCCCCATCCCATGAATGAAGCTAACTGTACACTCGGGGGGTTGTTCTAACACCCATGCATATACATCTGCTCACCAATAAGGTCAAGTTCACTCCTGTGACCTGATACTGACAGGAGATTGTGTCAATATAAGAGTTTCTAGTAGGCAGAACTGTGGAAAAGTTGCTATATGAAGAGGCCATTAACCTATTTTAGGAGAGATTCAACGCTACAGCTGAGACACGGCTCTCAAACATTTTCTTAGACTGAAACACCAGCTGATGAAGACGTTCTAATTAAACCTTGTTTTGCTTCGTGTTCCTCAATAGGAGCTTGCCTGGCATTCCTCAGTTGAGACTGGAGGACTCTGGATGTGCCTTTTCCTGGAGGAGTTTGGGTGACAGATGTTTGTATGTTCTACTGAACCCTTCGGGTCTTCTCCAGGTCAGCTCTTGTGACTTCTGCGTCTGCCGTATCATCTCGACAGGTTCAGTAATTAGCCTCCTGCATCCAGCCTTTGGGCGATGATGATGATGATGATGATGAGCGCTGCCTGCAGAGACTGGGCCATCTTGCCTTCTCCAAAGTTATTTGTAAGTCCTCTGCCTCAGCACTACAGCTTCTCAGGTTAAAGTCAAATTTTAACAGAGGAACAACATTCTGCACAGTGGGTGGTATCTTGCTGACTCTTAAACTTTCAGACCGCTGTCTGCAAACCAACTGCAAACTACCCCATTTCTTCTTTGGGCTGCCTAAACCACAGCGCTCTCCAGCTGTAGTCTTGTTTTCTGCCAGGTGCTTGTTTGAGCAAATTCTGTACCCGCTGTGTAGAATATTTCTTTCCACCTAGCAGCATTTTTCATATCCTTGAGGACATACTTAAATGTGATTACACATATGACCACAGGAAAACAAATTTTTCAAACTGAGCATATTGTGAATATTTTAGGTGAAACGTGTAAAATATTCCCCAGTGCTTACAATATTCTAAATGAACACATTTAGAATTGGAGAAAAAAACCCCAACCTTGTACAGAAAATATCCGCAGAGGATTAAATTAATGAAGTTGTTAAGTGCAAGTTTCACTATATAATTTTCATTTGCCATGATTTCATGGGATTTTCAGGCTCTTGTTTTTAAAAAGTACTTTTCTTCATAAGACTTAACATTTTTATACCAAAGATCTGATATTTTGGAAGACTAGTTCACAACAACTTTATTTTCCTTCTTGAGTGGCTTAAATTTATAGCTAGTTGTTATTCTTAGACTTTTGTTAGGGAAAGTGCTGAGAACATTGACATTTGCCTTGTCCTCCCTCCTCATTTTTAGTTTCCCTGAAAGCTTCCTTTATTTTTTTATCTCCCATTATAAAATCTCTCACATTATAAAACGTGCCCGATCACTCTGTGTTATTATGAATGTCTTGTACCCGTGGAACAAAATGATATTTGTATGTCCTGGTTTGAGTGAGAACAGACTCTGTTCAGTGATTTCACTGTTCATCTCAGTTCTTCTAACTCCCTGCACTGTCTGAAGGCAGCAGCCTGTTCTCACAGACAGTGTCTGCTCCCAGCAGTGAGAACACC
>WUAM01000089.1:6404238-6414579 GCA_024336885.1 Actenoides hombroni
AGCTTGTGGGCGGCTGCTGAGAAACAGAGCCCCGGAGCAGGAATAATATGAAATTGCAATTTCTCGCTTCCTTGATGGTTGTACGCGTGGTGTATTGAGTCTAAGCAAACCCCGCCGAAGTCAAAGAGAGTCCCTTTGCTAGCAGGGAGGAGCGTGCTGGATCCGGAAGAACACTCTGTAACCAGCACCGTGTAACAAGCGCTGCATCTGGGGAAGAACAACCCCATGTACAGGTTGAGGGCTGATCTGTTGGAGGGCAGCTCTGGGGAAAAGGACCTGGCAGGCCTAGTGGACAAGAGGACGGCCATGAGTCAGCAGGGTGCCCTTGCAGCCAAGAAGGCCGATGGCATCCTGCAGTGCATCAAGAAGAGCGTGGCCAGCAGGTCGAGGGACGTTCTCCTCCCCTTCTCCTCTGTGATGGTGAGGCCTCACCTGGAATACTGTGTGTCCAGTTCTGGGCTCCCTGGTTCAAGAAGGACAAGGAGCTACTGGAGAGGGTCCAGTGCAGGGCCACTAAGATGATTAAGGGCCTGGAGCACCTACCCTATGGGGAAAGGCTACGTGAGCTGGGTCTGTTTAGCTTGGAGAAGCGGAGGCTGAGAGGCTGTACGGGTGGCCAGTATTTTAGTCTGACCTATAGGAAATTCAGTTTGCTGTCGTTAATAAATACGGTGGAGGCAATCTTCTGGCTTTCAGAGTTAGGTGGAGCCACTGCTAGGGAATCCCATGGACTGCATTTTAAACACATTCCCAGCATCAGATTCACAAGAGCAGTTAAATATATTTTACTGCAGAGCATGAATAAAACCCCAGTATGAAAAAGGCAATGTCCTGCACTGTGTACCACTGTCTAGGAGGCTCATTAGGACAAAACATATGGGAAGGGAGTAGTAAGATCATATGCACTTGATAAAGTGTCATTCTCACTGAGTGAATTGCTACTGGCTGACATGACCTTGCTGCCCTTCACTGCAGAAGAACTTTCAGGACCATACGTTGTTTTTTTTCCCTCTCTCACTGAGCTGGCAATTGCAGCCTGAAAACTTTTCCTATCTCGGTCCCCAAAGGATGTTGAATGATTTAAGGGATTTAAGCAAGTTTGGCACAACAGTAACTAGCACTGGGGGGGGAACAAATTAGACTTATCCCTTCAGTGTGTTTCCCCATGAGAAAATTTAGTGCCAGATCTTTTCAATCGTTCAGAAAATGCTAAAAAAAATAGTAATTAAGCTGTCTTCTCTGAAAGGTATGAACTTTGCCAGAGAAAGCTGTAGCACACTTCCAGAAACAGGCCAGTTCTTCTTTGTTTCTGACAGACTTAATCTCTGAGTTTCACTCGTCCAGGTATGAAATGAGAGAGTTCATTCTCTGTGTGCCCGGGCTTGTCCAAGCTCTAAAGGCTCCTGAGTATAATGGCAGCAGCGGCATGTGATAATGTATGTTTTTTCTGATAGACTGTCTTTTGTCACATACTACAAAATGCAGAAGCAGGAAGGTACTCTGCCTGGTTTATCTGCATCTATGCCACAGGGTTTGCTGGTGGAGGTTCTGCAGCCAGAGGATGCAATTTTGCTACGTTCCTAGCCTTATATCCAGGACAGCAACAGCCTGTAACATATTTAACTTTAGGGAGAGGTTTTAATTTCCTGTTTCAGTGTTTGGCTATTTTCTGGAGCCAGAACGAAAGCTATCTGTCTCTCATTACTGCCTTTCTTTGGAGAAAGAGAAGCCTTCCCCAGCAGGGGTTACAAGTACGCTGTGCTCTGTATGGTTTTTGTAAAGCACAGACTACTGAAAGTTTCAGATTACTAGAGTACAGACAAAAATCATACTGCGTGAGCATTCAGTACGCTATTGCGTCTCTTCTCGTACTTCTGTGATGATGATGAAGTTATTTGTCTTCCAACAACCTTCAAGCCATGCTTTTCCTGTAGCACTTGTTACCAGAAGCCCAGGACATAGTTTGGATTGATGTAATTTGACATGGTTGTGATGAGATTCCGGGAATCTGATATGACAAACAGACGTGAACAACACAGACCTTCCAGCTAACAAGTTTTGAAAATAAATAACTAGAGAAAAGAGATTTCTTGGAAAAGAGACATGTAAAAAAATGTTACATGTCCTGGTTCAAAAACATCTCTGTTAAGTAATGCAGGAAACAAGTTGGAGAATTCCAAATTCAGAAATGCTAACGAGATAATATGAATCCTCTTGGTTGTGAGTATATCTTGGGTATCTGTCGATGATTGCTCATGTAAGGAGTAGCACCAGGTTAAAACAACAAGCTATCAATGTACTAGCCATGTATGTATGTAAACCTAGGATATCCCCCCTGGTTTGGACAGATAACTATCACAGACAATCATACCAAATTTGGAAATAATCTTCTTTAAAATAGTGGCATCCACGTGATACTGTTTTGTGTAACAAAGACATATTTGCCCTTAAACGGAATTGCTATTGTGTACTTTGAAAGCGTTCACTAAAAAGATCTCTTGAGGGATAGTTACTTAATTTACAGTTTTGCACATGCACACAGTTACATTACCCTTACTTAAATTATCACTTGTAAACCTAAGTGGTAGTGCATTTCTATCCCACTAATATCCAGAAAAAAAATGCTGCTGTATTAAGTGTGTCCTAGAGCGTCCGCTTTCACCGAAGCAAAAAATGCTCTTACTGCTTATGATGACATAGATAACCTTAAAAATAAGAGCTGACTAATAGTGGTGACAACATTTTCATCCAGAAAGAAGCCGTTCTTCTCAAGAAGTGGGTAACTGCAGTTACATTGGTGGCAGTTGAGATGTCTGCATTTTTAACCAGCTACAGAAGAATTCAAGTATAATGCATTGTTTTTATCTGCTCGTGTCTGTGTCCTTTCCAAATTAATTTTTGTATACTCAGATATGATGAACAACCCTATTATTATCAAACTCTGTCTCATAGTATCTTTTGTATTGGTGTTACACATTGTTAAGGAAAATCTGTAATACTTTGAAAACAGAGGAGACACTGGAATAAGAAATAGAGTGAAATGAAATGCAGCAGAGTACTGCTTCTACTGTCCCCTCTTGTTTGAAGCCCTACAGATAGTACTTCTGTGTGTATATATATATGCACACCTACATATATATACACATATGTATATATATATATAAGTATATATTGATAGGTGCGAGCAAGGCTGTAATGCTAGAATTAAAAGAAAGCTAAAAAAACCTCCACAAAATACTCATTTCATTGCAGCACAGTGTGCCTAGTACAGGGTTTAGGCCACAGTTTCATTTAGTCAAAAGGATAAGGCAGTTGTGGAGCCCAGTGTGCTTTCTGAAGAGCTGTTCAGCTTCCTCTTTACTGCTCACTCCGCGTACCCTTGTGAGAGGGCCATGACTGTTGTTTAATAAAACATGAAACGGAGCCTTCTGTGGCTTAGCAGGGCCATCCAGCTTCTGAAGAGGCCAGAAAGTGAGCTAAACAGGTAGCATTTCTTGTATCAGTTGTAATTAATTTTCTCTTTTGGGACGTATCTGGGTTTTTTTTGGATGAAGATTGTATTGATAGGACAGACAGATAAGCATAGTGGCATGACTAGAAAAAGTAGCTGTTAAACAATAGCTACCCCTTCTGTTAATCAGCCATTCATTTGATGGGGTGAGGTACAAGAATACTGGAGGAAAATGAAACGAGAGGCTGTGATGAAAGGAGCAACAGAAAGTCTAGATGAAGTTTATTATAGGTAACACTACTGGAAAACCTCATCTCTAAGCTATACAACATGTCCCCAAGATTACAGATTTCAGATTGTATTCCCTCTTATGCCACTTTTCCTCAACGAACCATTTCTATGAAATGTTCTTTTTTTTATTCTCATAACATTAACTTCCATTGAAGACACCAAAAAGAACTAATGGCACACACTTTTCAGCAGTTAAAGACTGACAAAGGTTCAGAAACCTTAATCTTTGAGAGAGTGTACTACTGTGCTTTTGGTTTTTCTGTTTCAGTTATTACAGCCATTGGGAAAAAGCAGTATGTGTAGCTACATTAAACTAGAGTTTAAAATATAGTGTGCTGGATACTTTTGGACAGCTCCTAGTGAAGAAATTTCAAGGTCTAAAGATCACTATTGTTCTTATACCAGGTACTAACTTGCTAGTAGAAAGTTAAGGAATGACAGTAGGTAGATTCTGGTGGGTTTGTTGTTGGGGTTATTTTGGAGCAGCAGCAAATACTAGATTTAAGACAGGTTAGGTTTTTTCCCCCTGCTTTTCTTGAAGTGGTTCTGCCACAGTAGTTGATAGAGACGGTCGTGTTTATAGAGTGGTGATCAGAATGTGCAGTATTGACAGGCAGACAGGTCTAACAGAAATATTCTGCTGTAAGAGTGAAAGTGTAGTTTTTCTGGTTGGTAAGCAGCCATCTCACCTGATACGTTTTAAAGAAGTCTGAAGCAGGTTATCTTCTCTCAAGAGCACCTGGTGTACAGGAAACTTCCAAAACTTCCCCGGGCATAACACCTCCAGCAAAAATGTCTGTTGGGAAGGGAGAGGAGGTGGATGTATGTAGCCTTTAAAAGAGGCTATTAAAAACGTTATGACACACATTAAGCAAAATAAAATAATTAAAAATCCCACCCTCCAAAAGGCAAAATACCCCTGTCCACTGCACAGCTAAAATACATTTCACTTACATGGTTAGTGAAATGGTTAAAATATCTGTTTCTTATCAAAGTTATATACTGCAGGTTTGGAACATTCCCAGAAATTACTGTTAGAATCCAGAGTGCCATGGTGTAAACCTGGGAACACTGCATACAGGTTGAGAGAATAATGTGGCAAAAAAAAAAAAAAGGAGGCAACGATCATCTTATTCTATGTATTTTTCTATTTCATGTGTGGGTGGGGAGGTGGTGCCACTTTTGAGGACTGCGGGATAGAACACAATCTTTCGGATGCATGCAATCCCATAATCACCGTCCCGTGTTCGGTTTGGTGTGAATGGCTCAGGCATCTCAGTGCAGGAGCATGGAAGCAAGTGTTGGGAGGGCAAATGCTTAGCGATAAGGGATTCTGTGCTTACAGGAGCTTACCAGTCTGCTTGACTTCATTATCGCATGAGGCGTTCGTCCACCCTCTGACAGCTTCATGTTTATGCGACTCCCAGCACGAGTCTAGACTGAATCACCTATTGGAATCCATCTTCATGGAAGCTTTCACCTCAGGGTTCAGAGTGCTGCGGTGTAGGGTTGGCCCTTCTGTGCGGGCACAGTAAATGTGTTTCTTGGCCGGGTTGTCTGATGCTAGACCTCTGGGGAAAACGGGACGGGCTAGTGCCAGCAGATGTGAAGGTTGTTCAACACAGGGCAGGTTCTAAAGCTGCTGGTCAGACGTAGCTCACCTTTTAAGTAACGTGCTGATCTCCATCAGAATGTTTTTGCAGTCAATAAAAAAATCCCACACGGTGAAAACCCCCTAAATCTGGCTGTAGAGCACAGTGTTCCACCACAAAGTACCAGTCTGAAACATGGAAGTGACTGTGGTGTTCAGCTCACGGGGCACTGCTACACAAACCCCTGTGAAAGGAGCAGACCTGGAAGCGCAACGCCAATCGCTCGCAGGCACACAAACCCCCCCAGGATACAAACATGGAGTAGGTTTCATTGTCTCCAGCTCAGAAGGAAAGCCAAACGCAGCGTAAGGGACTCCTGGGTAGCTGTTGGGGTGCAGAACCAGGCTGTAATCGAAACTTACCATCCGTGGTGTTAGTAGGAATGCCTCTTCAGCCTTTCTGGTGTTTCTCCTAAGACCTGGTTGCCATCAGCTGTCATCTTGACGAGAGCCGTTAGCACAGCCGTTTCCCATGCCAGACATGCCCTTCTCTTCAGGGCTGTAGAACACTCATTATTATATAACTAGTATCTATTAGTAGTAACATTACTACAGAAACACAATTTAAATGGAACATCTTCAGGTACTCAAAAAAAACCCCAAAAAATGACCTCAAGGGAAAAAACCCAAACCCACAGTGCTTTGGTTTTTTTGTAAATTTAATCATTTTAGACTCACATTGAAAGAAAGGCAGTTTATTCACACATGTTGAGTAGACTCTTACCAGTTAGGCAAGTTCATCAAAGATTAATTTTGGATGAAGAAAGCATCATTGTTTTTCTGCCGAGGAGCGAGCCGTGCAGATCCCAAGGCCAGCAGCTGCCGTATCAGGCACCTCTTTCAAGCTGTATTTTTCCTGCTGGCTTGAGGGGCAATGAAGAAGTCCCTGCAACAAAATGCAACTGCAACGTGTGTTAGAACATTGCCATGCTTAGGCGTGGGGAACAAGGGAAAGGACTGGCTGATAAAGCTGGAGCCCAGTGGAGGAACTCTCAGGAGGAGGTGAAGGCCGAGTCTCATCATGCAACTAAAGACAGCTTCTTACTGCACCTTTGTAAGGAGACAAACTTCTATTGCTCTAACAATCTCAATTCTATCACTACCCAAGACTTTGCCTCTGCTTGACTTTTTTGGTCTTATTGTTAGATGGAGAGTCTGGGGTAAACTAAACTGGTGTGTTTACATGGGACTGCAGTTCTCTGTTGACTGCTGAGATAGAAACCTATCGTTTGGGGCTGAAGATGCTGAGTTATCTGCTGCTAACTGAACTTTTAGGGTGCTGTGGAAATTGTCACTGCTGCCAGGCAAGCTGAGATTAACAGCAAGCTGCTGAACCTTCTGACAAGTGCTGCAATGAAATGACTGCACATCGATGAGTTTGTAACAATGAAATGAAGCCACTACAGGCAGCTTCAGGAAGGAGAACTGCCTTTTATTTATGCATATCTGAAGTGACACTGTTTGAAAACACATCCTGTGTTTTCAATATGGAAATTTTATTGATAACAGATTTCTTTCTGCTGACGCCTTGATTTCCTTTAAACACTGGTAGCTCTTTGGCAGTTCCTATTTTTTATGTCATGGCATTTCAGATAAACAGAAAATTCAGCTCAAGGCATTTTTCTGAATTTTGACAGCTCTTCCAGATTTCGTTTCTTTGACAATTTTTAGGCTAGTAACCCAGTAATAAGAGGGACTACATAACAAGGCAGTTCTGACAAAGCGCACATGGCGTTTGGATCTTCTGTAAAAGTCACTTTTAAATAGTCTATTGCTGCTCTAGTTGATTTTGAAGCATTTTATAAATAGATCTGCTCCATCGGACTTGAGCAACCACATCTACTAGACTGGGTAAATGAAGTTTTGGCTTTTTCTTGTCCTTTACTTGCTCACAGGCTTCATACTTTAGAAAAAGAAGTAAATACAGTATATAGTGAAACAAAAAATACATACTTTTTCTTAATTTGAAATTGAAATATATAAGGTATGCTTTAAAATTAATTTCATTTTCTTTAAAAAGATGTTTTAGCTGTAAGAAAAGTAATATAATGACTTTGAGCTTTTTAAAAAAAATCTATGATTCTGCACCTAAGGCCTCATTTGCTATGGAGCAGCATACACACCACAAAGCCAACTTCATTTTCCTTCATTGTATTTACTTGAAGAAATAGTGAAAAAATTGTAGAGATGTGGAAGAAACAAAAGAACGGGACCCTTACGCCAAAGGAACAGACATGCTTGCTCTCTGAGAGGTTTCAGTGGTATTTAGGCTACCTATTTGAGTAGCTTTTACTTCTTCTTAAAAAAGAAAAAGCATCACTCTTGCCTTGTCATCGTTTGGACATCTAGAAAGAAAAAAGGTCGGGATTCAAAACCACATCAGTTGTAGCTGAGAAGCAACTCTGATGCATCCCAGGACTGATCCTGCACGAGTGAGCAGCACACGCTGGGTACTCACTTTCTGGCTGGCTTTTGCAATCTTTTCTTGCAACATTTTTATTAAAAGGAACAGATGGGAAGCAACAAGAAAACCTTCTGTGGCAAGAATATATATGTTGGTATCAGCACCCTGTCCTCTGCAAGAGGACGTTCGGGCTCCATTCTGTCTCTCTGCTCCACGCTGGGCTGTTAAAGCTTTCACAACACCGGTCCGAAACCGAGTGGAAATTGATGCACAGCTCTCACATTTCCAACACTTCTAATGAAGTGTGATCATTTCATTTTAGAAGAGAGCTAGCATGACACCAGCATAGGTGGTAGAGGTCTCGTTGTTGAATAAGAAGTCTGATCTTACGTGTTCACAAGAGGAAATAGTGGAACACCAACCAAAATGTCCAGTGTCACCTTTAAGTCAGCAGGTGCAAGATGTCAACATTAAAAGGTTTCTTCCTTTTTTTCCTGCCAAAGACCTGGAGTAGTTAAATTATTACATTAACCAACCTCAATAAATCATCCCACGCTTCGGCAGATAGAAATTATTCCATGATGGTTCCTGTTGTGAATTCTTATAACTAATTCAAACTTTTCATTCCAAAACTTCACAGTTTGTTCCGAGACACAGGATGTTTTAATAGACAGCATAGGGAACAAAGCCATTTGCTGCCATACCAGTGACAAATGGCTATCGAAGAAGCAACAGGGGGCTAAATGGAACCCAGGTCACTTTCTTTAGAACTCCTGCTGAATGTTCACAGCAGACATCTTGCAGCACATCCCCTCTGTCAAAAGCCTAACCAGGAAGTTCTCCCATTGTCACTCCTGGAGCAAATAACTGAGCTGGCTTGGAAAACAATGGTTTCTCTTTTTTTAATACTTACACCTGTGAGTACTTTAAGGTGAAGTGGCGTTGCCAATAGCTGCTTCTTACCCTTGGTTTATTTAAGGAAACAGAGAACTGAAGGAAATCTCAGATCTGAATAAGCTTTCCTTTTGGTAGCTTCTGTTCAGCTGTGTAAGTAGCTGCTCACAGACTTACAATAGCCACTCCAGCTATCACATAGAACTAGAAGAAAAACATAGAAGAGGACCAGCTATGACACCTGTAGCAAATAATTTTATAGGAGGAGAAATACTGGGATTCCTCTTTCTGGAAATAAATGAACTGAGAAGGAATGTGATACACGTCTTTAAAATCACAGTTGGCTCAGGGATTGCTTGTGATACTGTAACTCACTGTGACTCAGGAGAGGTTGGAAGCACACAATGACCCTCTTGTTAGGTTTAAGGCAAGTATTTAATGGCAAAAGGACGTATATTTTCATACAGCTGGTACTGTGGAACTCTGTGCCACAAAATATTTTAGAGGGAAAACATAAAAAAGGGTTCAAAGAGGGAGGCTGGCAAAACTAGGCTTAAAGTTATTGATGCTTTCACACACAGTGATCCATCAGAGTTCTCTGATTCAGAGGTGCTCATGTTGATGCATCATAGAAGCTATATATGTATTACATTGGGGAAGGACTGAGTATTAAAACTTCTCTCCAAACATCTGCTTCTCATCACTGTTAAAGGGAATCTGCTGATACATGTAGGCCGTTGGTGCCATCCAGCAGGAAGGGTAAAACATAGCTAGTGCCATGCAATAAGAAGTTCAAACTACCTGCTATTTTCCTGGCACAGGAATGCATTTTAAGATGGGTAAGAATTTTTCCTTAATAGAAAGCTAAGTATTTTCATCTTCCCTTGTAATAGGAGGGAGTAAAACAAGTTTAACAGAAAAGATTTTGCTCTTTATTAGGTGATTCATATTTTTAATCCTTACCTTATCTAGAAGAGAGACAGCAACCGCACCAGAGAAATTTTGCTTCTAAAGCCCCTGAAGTCAATTATTAGTTCCTCAAGAAACCATTCATATAACCAGTTTCTGTTCCAAGAACACAAAAACCAATGCAAATTTATTCTTATATCTCTTTTCATGTGTAATCACTTGAGGAAGGGCAGCGATGATACACAAGTTTTAAACTGCTTCTCATATCAGTTCTGTGTTTTTCTTTGCCCGATGATAGAATTTCATTGTATTACAATAAAGCTTTAGTGCTCGTACAATTTGTTCCTGCTGTAATTTACTTGTTTCGGTTTTGCCTCTTCTTTTAAGAGTGTCAAAGAAGCAATTTTTAGATCTAGACAGCATAAGCCGACTACGTGGTGAAGGAAAAGGCTTTCAGCCAACGGGAAGAGTATTTGTGACTGATGAGTCTCACTGAGTGGTGGGCTGTGGAGTGAAAATATAGTGGTGTTGCCTGGTCAGAAAAATCATGGGGAAAAAAACCCTGACATTTTTCAGGTAACCTGCAACGCTTATAAAACGTGCCCAATCACGCTGCGTTACTAGGAATGTCTTGTACCCGTGGAACAAAATGATATTTGTATGTCCTGGTTTGAGTGAGAGCAGAACTAACTCTGTTCAGTGATTTCACTGTCCAGCTCAGCTCTTCTAACTCCCTGCACT